>JBBBDQ010002446.1:1970000-2012500 GCA_037127315.1 Ascarosepion bandense | reverse complement strand
TATCTATCTATCTCAATCTGTTCATATCTATCTATCTATCTATCTATCTATCTATCTATCTATCTATCTATCTATCTATGTCAGTCTGTTCATCTATCTATCTATCTATCTATCTATCTATCTATCTATGTCAGTCTGTTCATATCTATCTATCTATCTATCTATCTATCTATCTATCTATCTATCTATCTCAATCTGTTCATATCTATCTATCTATCTATCTATCTATCTATCTATCTATCTATCTCAATCTGTTCATATCTATCTATCTATCTATCTATCTATCTATCTATCTATCTATCTATCTATGTCAGTCTTTTCATATCTATCTATCTATCTATCTATCTATCTATCTATCTATCTCTGTTCATTATCTATCTATCTATCTATATATCTATCTATGTCAGTCAGTCTGTTCATATCTATCTATCTATCTATCTATCTATCTATCTATCTATCTATCTATCTATGTCAGTCTGTTCATATCTATCTATCTATCTATCTATCTATCTATCTATCTATCTATCTATCTATCTATCTATCTATCTGTAATATAATAATCTGGCCCAACCCGAGAAGGCTGAGGAAGCGTGGGTGTTCCGGTCATTGAAAGGAACGGATGTTTGTTTGACCCTATTTCCAACAGATGCGGAAGTGACTCTGAGAAATTACGTAGGCGTCGAGTAGGCGTCGCGAATCGAGGCAAAACTTGGAAGATATATAAAGGCCTCGAAACAAGAAGTCAGAGACGAGTCTCCAGAAGTCGACAGTAGAAGAGAAGTCGAACCCAGTCAGTCTTGACGGTCTCCAGAAGTAGACAAGAAGAGAAGTCGAAGAAGAAGAAGTCAGTCAGCCTCGACAGAAGAGTCTCGAGAAGTCGAAGAAGAAGCTAGACGAGCTAAGCAGAGAGGCTAACCCCACGTCGAACCCCACGTCAGCCCCTGGAAGCGCTCCCTCAACTCTCTGTTCCTAGGCGACACGGTCCATCGTCGTTAATAAAAATATAATATATATTTTTATATACACTCGTGTTTGTCTGTTTATTGGTATACAACATCTATCTATCTATCTATCTATCTATCTATCTATCTATCTATCTATGTCAGTCTTTTCATATCTATCTATCTATCTATCTATCTATCTATCTATCTATCTATCTCAGTCTGTTCATTATCTATCTATCTATCTATCTATCTATCTATCTATCTATCTATCTATCTATCTGTTTTGTTGTTTATTATTTTGTGCGGTTCCTCATCCGGAATCTACAACAACCCCCATCATTTCTTTCTTTATTGGTCCTTGGGTTTTTTTCACACTGTTTCTCTCCCTTTAGTTTTTCCTCTTTTTTATCGCTAATTTTCTTTATATTTCTTTCTCTCTCACTTTTTCTTTCTCTTTCTCTCTAATTTTCTCTGTATTTATTTCTCTCTTTTTCTCTCTCACACACACAAATTAATACCTTAGAATGAATCGCGTCATTTTTATCACGCTCCAAAACCCCGTGGATCAACATTTGATTCATATATACACTAGCAGTATAGCCCGACGTTGCTCGGGTGGAATGAAAGCTTTTAAACTAATCCATGGTCCTGGAGCTCAGACTCTTTGGACGTTGGCACGAAAGACAAAAAAGCAATAGTTTCCAGTTAAAGCGAAACCGTTGACTGAAAGAAAAAATGAATAGATGTAAGTCAAATTTTGATTTCCTGGTATCGATTTCAAATAAGTTTTTTTCGTCGTAAACTGAATTTTGAAGGCTAAATAAGTCCTCTGGGTAAATGGTATCATGGCTGAGATTAAGAACTACAATTATACCTACTTAGAGCCAAACCCGAAGCAAAAACTAAAATAAAAGGGCTGAAAAAATACAGACATACAGGCAGATAAACAGACACACACATACATCTTGCCTTATATATATATATATATATATATATATATATATATATATATATATATATTATCGATTTTCTGCACTATTGTAAGAACTGCAATCTTGAAACTTCTGAATATCATTTCTTATGTCTTTGTCTGTGAGTGCATAACATCTGATTAAAATCGGTCCACTACTTCTATAACCCGATTTTTTCGATTATAGATTTTTTTTATTTATCTGGGGCACCTTGACACAAAACCTAGCTTAGAACACTCGCAGACGGTTATAGTACAACTGTGTAAAGTTTCAAGAAAATCGGTTCAGCCGTTTCGGAGTCTACAGGTAACGGACACACACACACACAGACACACACGCACACAAAGTTCCATTTATAAATAAGTTTAGATTAGATAGATACTTCGCGCACACAGACAGACAGACAGACAGACAGACACACACACACAGACACACACACACACACACACACAAAATTACTACCTGCTCCTGGTCTTCAGAGCTGGCCCTAGGTCTTTGTCAGGAGGTCATGGCGCATGATGTGAATTCCAGTAGCAATGTCCAAGCCTATAAATTATATGTAGTCCTATATCTAACAGGGGTGGGGTTGACCAGGTTCTGTGGTTCGGTTTTCTCACACCCTTTGCATCAACCTTTTTTTAATTCCATATTTTCAAAATATGTTTATTCGTGTCAGTCAGTTAATACTTGATACATGCTTTTTTAGTCAGTCAGTCAGTTAAGTGCCACACGTGATACACGCTTGGGCGATCATGTCTTGAAAGAGACATGACTGACTGGGCAGAAGATTATCCCGCAGTAGATTGCCATTGCTTTCTACAGTAGAGTGGTTGCTAGCCAAGGCTATAGAAACCAATCTGTTCTATTATTTAACCCATAACTGGAGGAAAGAGACTGATTAATCCCTTTCCACGGGTATTTGTACGTAAGTGAATGCAAGAAATTCAACTGGAATTCGAACTCGGCACCCCGAGATTATTCGTGTAATTTCCAAAATCAGTTGTTGTCCATCCATTTTTTAGAGTTGTCTGAGGAATAACGCCGCTCCTTAACTGCAGCTCCCTACTCTTTACATCTCTAACCATCGCTATCATCTACCTTCTCAACATCCAACCTCAGCCCCTTTGCAAAACTGGTACAACTGTCTTTGGGAAAATTTCAAACTTTTAGAATGCGTAGGCGAAAAGAGGATTTCCAGTAATTAATCTTTCTAGACTCACGCTGAGTGGTTTTGTGGTCTTTCAAAGCTCTAAGATAATAGAAGCCAATCCAAATGACATCCCTGCCAGCCAATCTCAAGATTATTTTTTTTTCATCGTCATGGGTGGAAAAGAAAATGACAGAAAAACATTCGCCCTTTCTTTAATAATAATAATAATAATAATAATAATGATAATAATAATAATTATTATTATTATCATTATTATTATGTTATTTTTCATCATATTTTTATTTCTGCTATGGTCGCACTACCTACCAATTCTGCGGGAAGACCTAAGGCAAGTCGTGGTGTGTTGTTATGACTCCATTTCATGTTTTTTCTATCTCTCCTATCATCCCTAGCGTTACATAGACAAAGTTCTTCTTAGTGAATGGACTATACTTAACAAGACAACTTTTTGTATACCTCTTAAGCTGGAGTAAATGATATTATGGTTCAGACTAAGAACTACAATTATACCTACTTAGAGCCAAACCCGAAGCAAAAACTAAAATTAAAAGGGCTGAAAAAAATACAGACATACAGGCAGATAAACAAACACACACAAACATCTTGCCATTTATATATATATATATATATATATATATATATATATATATATATATATATATCGATTTTCTGCACTATTGTAAGAACTGCAACCTTGAAACTTCTGAATACCGTTTCTTATGTCTTTGTCTATGAATGTATCAAATTTGATTAAAATCGGACCATTCCTTCTATTGTAAGAACTGCAACCTTGAAACTTCTGAATATCGTTTCTTATGTCTTTGTCTATGAATGTATCAAATTTGATTAAAATCGGACCATTCCTTCTATAACCCGATTTTTTCGATTATCGGTTTTCAATATTTATCGGGGGTACCTCGACACAAAACCTTGCTAAGAACACTCGCAGACGCTTATCGTACAACTGTGTCAATTTTCAAGGAAATCGGTTCAGCCGTTTCGGAGTCTATAGTTAACGGACGCATACACACACATACACACACAGACAAAGTTCCATTTATAAATAAGTTTAGATGATAAAGGTAAAAAAAAGAAGAGGATTTAAAACGAAAAACGATAACGACTGACATTGAAAATAAGGAACACAGTAGATTTAAGAATAGACCCCTTGGTGTCACCTGCGTTATTGCAAAAAGATTTGGAAGTGACCGTTTTAGCCATATTTCTTTATGCCGTCTATCAAAATATCGTCCAGAAATGCCATAAGCCTTCGACTATATTGAGAATTACTCTTCTCAGCAATGAAATGCATAGTTAATACTTCTCTTCATTTTTTAACCATAACTATTAAAGTGGTTGTGTGTGTGTGTGTGTGTGTTTGTGTGTGTGTGAGAGAGAGAGAGAGAGAGAGAGAGTTTGCTTGCTGATTATTAAAAATTAATGAACAAAAATAAGCTATGATCCATTTGTTAATATTTCATAGCTTCATCATCAGAATATTACTTCAGACTATGCATTCTAATCTGTTAAACAATTATAAACAAATATAAATTTCAGGAATGTTCTTCGGAGTTACTTTTAGGCCTCATGCTGTAAAACTGAAAGAAGTTTTCAATGGGCAATTTTTTGATGGGTAAACTAATGATATAAGGATTTCACAGAAAATGCGAGATTCTTGCACCTGAGCAGTCAGCAAGATTTTAAAATAAAGTTTGCTTACAGGTATCTGCATTTCATGTAAAGCCTTGCACAAAAAGAGGGGTAGTCGGAATGGGATGCAGATAAGTCATTCAGAAAAAGAACGCTGCTTTGAAGCATCGCTTGTCTTTAAAATATTCCACACTTGAAATATGTTAAGAGGAATGCCTTTCTGAAGTAGACATCTACTTGATGCAATGAAAATTCACCTGAGATCGGAAAAGAGGTAAAATTGGCCGATATGTCAAGAGAACGCTCCTGTACATATGCATATATAGACTAGTTGTGTAGCGACGTGTGATCGCATTTATGCCTTGCTTTACGTATGTATTAATGTAAATAAGAATGGACGTACGAATATTAGACTTTGAAAAACAGTAGCTACTCTAGCATCTACGCATCGTTCATTCAGCAATGAATTAGAACACTTTCAGCTATTGGGCGTGTATAATGATAATATACACGCTAAAAAGTCTGCCTCCTTCTACCCAAGACCCGTAGCTCAGAGGTAAAATCGCTGACTGACGCCAGTTTGGTCGGGTTTCAATCCTGGGTAAAAAGCAATCGGCTGTCTAACCGTACCGATGAGCTGTGATACAGCGAAATATATATATATATATATATATATATAGTAATGAACCTAATCACAGTAAGGCAACACTAATAATGACAGACTAAACTTCCGAAAATAGTGTTAACTTAACAGTAATTTAAACCGTCTTGTAACCCGGTGAGAAATACCTCGTGTCGTGGGTTAAATAATGGGGGGAGAAAAAAAGAAACAAACAGCACACAAGAACAATACGTCTAGTGCCCGTTGGAAAGAATAAAAAACAAAGCGAAACCTTAACAATAATGGGCTCGATACGAAAGTAGAGCGAGAATATTTGCTGGTTTAATCTTAGTTGTCAGCCTCTTACCCTGAAGAACCATTGTGTGAAATCGCGGTAGGTGGTGGCTCTCTTATAGATTTCTTGTATTGTATATATATACATATATATTTACCGATATATATATATATATATATATATATATATATATATATATAATGAACTTAATCACAGTAAGGCAATACTAATAATGACAGACTAAACATCCGAAAATAATGCTAACTTAACAGTAATTTAAACTGTCTTGTAACCCGGCGAGGACTACCTCGTGGGTTAAATAATGGGGGGAGAAAAGAAAGAAACATACAGTGCACAAAAACAATACGTCTAGTGCCCTTTAGAAAGAAAAAAAGATGAAACCTAAACAATAAAGTGCTCGATACGGAAAGCCTCTTACCCTGAAGAACCGTAGTGTGAAACCGCGGTAGGTGGTGGCTCGCTTCTAGATTTCTTATATATATATATATATATATATATATATATATATATATATATATATATATATATTAGAAAATCCGTTACGTAATTGATTAACTCCGACATTTTTTTTGTTTAAACATTGCTTTAATGGATACTTGTATTTGAGTAGATACACAGTTTTTATAATTAAACCGGTTATTTATTTATATCTACGGCTTGAATAACCGAGAAATCTTGTCAAGAAAACATGTTTTTCGGCAGGATTCGCACCTGCGTTCTTTAGGGAAAACCGTCAAATGATCTGACATGTCGTGGACCGCTCAACCACGAAAGATTTGAAATCCTTTAAACACACAATTTCCCGACTTTATTCTATTCATATTTGCACTGTTTTAAGTAACTTTACAAAATCGATTAACTCCAACATAGTATCGACTCAAATATGAGTATCGATTAAAATATGCTTAAAAAATAAATTAATATATATATATATATATATTTGAAAATACGATTGATGATACAAAACTTCATTACCACCATGAATATAGACAAAAATATTTATTATTACCACTCATGATAATAATATTTAAAAAATCTATCAATCAGTTGAAAGACCGTTTCTGTTTCCTATTAGAACGTCTGATACTAACCTCCATAAAGGCACTCTTTAGTTTTTTTCGGGTTTACAATTTCGGCTGATAATGAAGTGGAAATATTATAGTGAAATCATTGCTAGATCTGCTGCTAAAAAAATTTGTGTGTGTGAATTCCGGAAATGTAAGGTAGAAGCATTGAAGTTTTAGGGAGATTGTTAATGTCTATTAAAGCGGCTTTGTCATACATAACCGAACTCCCTACAATTTAGGATTATTCGTAATCATCAGAAGGTTGTAGATTGGTATGTGTGGATTTAGTGGAGGAATAAAAGTATACTTTTGCATGTTGGAATAGAAATTTATTAATGAAAAGAACAACATGAATTGGTAGAAGCAAAAGTTCATGTGAAACAAGTAATGAGTTAAAGGTATAAAGAATTTGTAGTAGTAACTTGTTGTATGTAGTCAGGAACGTATGTATGTATGTATGTACGTATGAGCGTTTGTTGGGTAGGAGTGTTTTTGAAGTATTCGCTCAGTCTTAAAGGGTTCCGTGAGGTTATCAAGTAGACGAGTGAACGATAAAGAAGAAGGCGGTGAGAGGTGAGAGGTGAGAGAGAAAGATAGAGACAATAATTATTATAACGATCGCTTGAAGTTTGTCAAAGGTACGTGTTAATTGCTCATCTTAGCTCTCTGACGAGAGTCAAATTTGCTCGTATTTTATTTAGTTTGGGAATTCACTCCCGAGTGTGATTCTGGCCTTTTCAACATGTTTATTCATTAGCAAGTACTACTGTAATCGTTTCTTTTCTCCTATTTCTCACCTTTTCCTGTTACTTACTCTCTTCTCGGCTACAATTTTCAATGATCTAAATTCTAATGCAACCGCCATTTCGTTTTTTTTAAACTCTTAGTAGCGCCCTTGCGTTACTGAGAGTGGATATCAACTCGGAACGAGAAATCAGGGAGCCGAGGTCGAATTTCAGTTGAATCCCTTGTATTCACTTGCGCACAAATATCCTTGGGAAAAGATATTAATTCGTTTTTTCCCTCCAGTTATGGGTTAAATAACAGGACAGGTTGCGTTCTATAGACTTGGCTGGCAAGTAAATAAATATTTGTTTCCCTTAAACGGCTTTTCTTCCAACAAGATTACACTTATAGCAGAGATGTAACCGTGGCTTCAATTGCTTAACGACATGCTCTTCGGAAACAGTATTTAAACAAAGATAGGTAATACGAAATATTTTTATGGTGAGCACGAATAATCTACAAATAGGCTATTTTACACATAGTTTCCAATCACCAAATTTAAATATCGTTGTATGTATCTACATAGATTCAATGCCTCTCTATCAAGCTAACAACATGTATGTGTGTGGTTATCTTTATAAATTCGAGAGTATATAAAATAGACTCTTTGATCAATGTATGATGTATATCAGCAATAGGCAGTTTTGCGGAAGTGATGAGGAAATTTCTATAACAGGAAGAATTTTCTAAATGGACAGGATAAAATTTTGAAATTACTTCCAAACAAAATTTTTACCTCCATAATCTCAAATCTATAAATAGTACAAAATGATTTGTTGATTTTAAGTGAGAAATCGAACTTTGCGTTGACTTATGATCCTCAAGAAAGAAAAACGTCAATCTTCTCATTCATTTTTGTGAAAAAAAAAACTTATGGAATGAGTGACGTTTCCTACGAAAAAAAAAATAATAATAATCTGTTTTCGTGACAACCAATTCAGAAGTAAGTTTTTTCGGTTTATTCCCATGTTTTACTTTATATTTTATTTCAATTTCCTTCGAGATATTTTCTTGCTTCATTTCTTTGACGAGTTACGACGCCAAGAAACTGCAGTGGGAAAAACTTATATTAATATGCAGGCATCTTTTCGCTTTCCTGCCAGAAAGAGTGTCCAGAAAAAAAAAACTCTGTTTTCCGGGACAGTATGAAATCATATGCATGTGCGTGTGTGTGTGTCTGTGTGTGAAAGAGAGAAAGAGAGAGAGAGAGAGAGAGAGAGAGAGATGTGGGAGAAGAAGAGACAAAGATGATCGCAATACACACAAGGCGCCAGTGATAAATTGTCGTCATTTCATATTTATACCAATCGAATGCGCGTCGATTGGTTTTGAACTTGTCTATTGCAGAGTATAGTAGAGTCAGTTGGGCACTGTCTGTGAAAAAAAAAGCATCTTGACGCAATTCTTCTTCTTCTTCTTCTTCTTTGTGCCTTGTTTTTTCAAGAAGTAGGCGATCATGACCCTCCACGTCTTCCTATTCCTGGTGACTATGAGCACACTTTCTCCTGTAACACCACGCAACTCCCGTTCTGTCATCCACCTGCTCAGGCCCTTCAAATATGTTATCCGCTGATTTCCTCTGTCTCTTTTTCCCTGTATCTGGCCTGTAAGTATCTGGTTCTCCAAGCTCTTCTTCCTCATTGCATGTCCCAGGAACTTTATCTGTCTCTTCCTGATGCTCAGTATTAATTTCCTTTTTGTTTCCATCCTTTCCAAAACCTCATCATTGCTCACATGCTTGTTCCATAATATTCGCAGCATCCTTCTGTAGCAACACATTTCAGACGCAACTTCGCCAGAAATTTGAAAACAACATGCTGTACTGCTTAGCATTCGCGTCGGAAGCTCCGATTTCGAAATTCAGAGTATTTGGGTTGTCAATCTCAGAACAGTGCAGAGGACTCAAAAAACGTTGGATGAGTCTAAGGTGTTTGAAGTGATCACTAGTGATGGCGACGTTACGCTTCGATTACATCTGAGAGACGTGGTCATCTAACTCACCAGACTTTTTGAATCACCAAAGATGACGTGAAGACAATAATTATGGCAACATTCAATTGAAACCAGGGGACCGTCTAGAAGAGATGCATGTGATTCCGAAGTCATCTGTAAGCCGTGGTTGAAACAAATGGCGATTTTATTCAATAAATTTAGTCTTTCGTATTTCAAGATATTTTTCTCTAATTTTGGTCAATATATTTGTTAAAATGAGACATCAGTAGTATCTTATGGCACCCCAACCCCTGCTGGTGTCAAAATTATGTTGCGTGCGCTCACTGGTCGTACGTTAATCGCACCTGAGTCTGTGGCTCTTCGATTCCGTTCCGCCCCAGGTGATCGAAGATGTCAAATGATCAGTCGAAAATATTTCACTTCTTTGCCACGTTGGGATTTCTAATCTCAGAAGAAAGTACGGATCTGTGAAAAGAAAAAAATACGGTTGTCTTCGTACTGCCTTCTCAACAATTGAAATCAAGAGGTGGTTGGGTGCACATGTAGAAATAAGGGAAACAGTCAAGAACAAAAAAAAAATACCAACGCAGAAATGAAGACCAGTCTATGTGGACTGATGATTATATTGTAATTCTCTGTTCATCAAGAGAGAAAATAGTAAAAATAAAATTAAAAAATAAGAACTAAAAATAAAATACAATCCAACTTTTTCAACTCCACAAATTACTGCGGCTACTATGTTGTTTTTGCTTGAAGTAGTCTTTTTGTTTCTCTGCCTATAAGCGGTGAGAAAGAGAGAGAGGGAATTTTTCCGCGTCTTTCACTTCACGCGTTCTTCGTCTGTCTGATGTACCTCTGCAGGCGACTTGTGTCTCTCATCTTTGATTTTCAAATCCTTTGTGTTTTTGTTGAAACCATTTCAATATGGTGCAGGGTGGGAAGACATCGGAATGTCTTCCCATTAAAATATAACGTCAACTTCGTTTGGTACAACACAATTCTCGCCATGCCGGCGCTATTCGTTGAGTTTACACATTCACCCTCCAGTGCAAATATCAATTACATCTGTACGTGCTTGATCTTTTCAAATATTTAACGATAATTTCACAATTTAGTCGATCTTTTCCATTCTTTCTCCGAGAGAGAAAGGGAGCGAATGACAGACAGACAGACAGACAGACAGACAGACAAGGAAGAAAGAAACAGAATTCTCTCCCCTAGCGGACATCTGTGTTTTTTTTATAAAATCGTTATGACCAACTAGGAGATCTCGTAAATGCCCTATGTTTCGCCTCTCTACTCCTCTCTGCCACTTCGGCGTTTATTTCTTTCCACTTCTCTCTCTCTCTCTCTCTCTCTCTCTCTCTCTCTCTCTCTCTCTCATCCCCTCTTAAGAAAAACAGTTGAAAAATCTGGGAAGAAAAAATATATATAAACACAGAGACATTTTCCAAATATCTATTCCTGAGTTCGAATCCAGGTTCAGTCGATATCCGTTTAACTTGTGTGCTAAAGAACACATACAGTGTTACAATCTACATTTTTGAGTAATTTAGATGATAATTTATCAATCGCATGCTGTAACTATATGTGTGTGTGTGTGCGTGTGTGTGGTCTATAATCTAGTCAATTACATTTAGATTTCTTTTCTATTTGTATCTATCATTTTTAAATATTAAATACCAGCAGTATAGCCCAGCGTTGCTCGGGTGTAATGAAAGCTTTAAAACTAATCCATGGTCCTGGAGCTCAGTCTATTTGGATGTTGGCACGAAAGACTAAAAAACAATTGTTGTTTCCAGTTAAAGCGAAACCGTAGACTGAAAGACAAATGAATGGATGTAAGTCAAATTTTGATTTCCTGGTATCGATATCAAATAAGTTTTTTTCATCGTAAACTGAATTTTGAAGGCTAAATAAGTCCTCTGAGCAAATGGTATCATGGCTGAGACTAAGAACTACAATTATACCTACTTAGAGCCAAACCCGAAGCAAAAACTAAAATAAAAGGGCTGAAAAAATGACAGACATACAGGCAGATAAATAGACACACAGACAAACATCTTGCCTTTTATACATATATATTATGGATTTTCTGCCCTATTGTAAGAACTGCAACCTTCAATCTTCTGAATATCGTTTCTTATGTCTTTGTCTATGAGTGTATCAAATTTGATTAAAATCGAACCACTCCATCTATAACCCAATTTTTTTCGATTATCGATTTTCGATATTTATCGGGGGTACCTTGACACAAAACCTAGCTATGAACACTCGCAGACGCTTATTAAATTTTCAAGCAAATAGGTTCAGCCTTTTCGGAGTCTATAGGTAACGGATACACACACACAGAGACACACACAGACACACACAGACAAAGTTCCATTTATAAACAAATTTAGATTAGATAGATACCACATCTGCCAAGAATAGTGAAACGTTGTACGAAGCTGGACGTAATTTTACTATGGATGAATTTGTGATTAGTGAATTATTATCTCTTTTCATTAAACAAGCATTTTTATGCCAAAATTGTGGCCAGTCTTGTTACGGTGAAAAACTAATACGTTTAAAGTGTTTTGTGTGTGTGTGTGTGTGTGTGTGTGTGTGTGTGTGTGTGTGTGTGTGTGTGTGTGTGTGTGTGTTCATATAATCTTCCATTTAAACTTCTTGATGTTTCTTCAATACATTTTTCTTTCAATCCTTACAGGCGACAGAGTAAGATCTTCCTTCAAATTTTGCTTAGTTTTGTTTTATATTGATTAAGTATTTTGTTTATTTTTAGATCAAATTGTTACAAATCTGGTAGCAAAACACTTGGCATACAAATAGAAAATGAATTCAGTAAATATACAAAAATAAAAAGAGATGTAAAACAAGGTTGTGTTTTCTCACCGGACATTTCATTTTCACTGAGGTGGTTCTGAGAGAATTAGAAGTCTACAATCTTAACATCATCAGATATTTAGATGATATCGTGTTGATAGAATCCAAAGAAAGAAAACTACGAGAACTTCCACAGAATGTAGTGAAAGAAAACGAGAAAAAACTAAAAAACATCGATTGCAAGAAGACATGATATATTGTTGTTAGCCGTAAAAACAGTCGGACATGAAAATGAGAAATTAGAAATAACAACCATTTAACTATTTGGAAATGTTTTAACAGAGAACGGAAAGTGTCACACTGAAAACAGTAGGGGCATTTAGTTAAACGAATATCGACTGACCCTGGATTCGAACCCAGGAATAGAGGAAAAATACCTCTGTGTGTTTATTTAGGTTGCGAAAGATACCTTACAAAAGTTGAGCAAAGTATTACGATACAGATTTTGTGTTTGAAGTTTTGTTTAACGACATATCAACCTCTGTAAGTTATTTAATGCCAAAAATGTAAAATATTTTACTGTTTGGTTATTGTGAGAAGGTTGATTTAGTCAGATTTTAATTAAATTTTTTTATTCTTTTCTTTTTTAGAAAACTGAAAATGTCTTCCAGTTTTGTATTCAAAAATGTTTTGCTGAGAATCATTTTTTCCTTCAATAATGTATCGTTGCTAATATTTCCCTTCAAAAATATATATTTTTCTATAAAAGTCTATTTTTATGTATATATTTCTATAAAAGTGTATTTTTATACTTTCTTAGTGTTTTAACTCCAGTTTGGGGGTTAACTATTTGCTCATAGCTGGGACCCTAACGGGTGCTACCACTCCGGGTCAGGGTGGACCTGGGAACAACAACAAGTTAGAGGTGGTTTTATTCTCCTCACAACCTCCCAATTAGAGGCTTTACTGCCGGATGCAGTTTACCGTCCTGCCCAAGTCCTATTACGATATAGAAAAATTTTGTTAGAAACAAAGAAAATGAACTGGTTGCTAACCAAGGATATAAAACTCAACCTGTCCTGTTATTTAACCTATAATTGGAGGGAAGAGACGGATTAATACCTTTCCCGAGGGTATTTGCGCGGAAGTGAATGCAATGAATTCAACTGGAATTAGAACACGGCTCTCCGATTTCTTGTTCTGAGCCGATATCTACTGCACCACAAATTATTTATTCACCCACATATTTTGATAATATTTATCAGGATATACTTATATGTATATGAAAATATGACGCAAGAAAAATGACATTGGTATTTGTAATACTGATTGCTTATTTGCATATTTCATGCATGAAATATGCAAATAATAATGTAATATGAATTCTATTCATAAATCAGTAAGAAAAACAGAAACAATTTATCAGCTTGTGGTATGCATTGTCGCCCCTTATATGTATTCTCTATTTAAATAAGTCCAGCTCGGACAAACCCCATTCAAGTAATTTACATGCTAAAATGAGTTTCTTGATATTCTCTCACATTCATAAATCTTTAATTTATTGATCTTGATGTTTTATTGTTTAAAATTTAGAATTATTTGCAACTGTTTTTATTGCTTCCCAGAGGTCATCTTTGCTTCTATATTTTTCAGAATTCTTAGATTCATGTACTTTAAATGGAGTCGGATGTGCTTTGTGGTACAGTGGATATCGGCTCGGAACGAGAAACCGGGGAGCCGAGTTCGAATTCCAGTTGAACCCATTGTATTCACTTCCGCGCAAATACCCTTGGGAAAGGTATTAATCCATCTCTTCCTTCCAGTTATGGGTTAACTAGTAGGACAGATTGGGTTCTACAGCCTTGGCTGGCGACCAGTCTACCGCAGAAAGCAATGACCACCTACTGCGGGATATGATTGCCCAAGCGTGTATCACGTATGGCACTTAACTGACTGACTTTAAATATGGGCCACAAGGGTTTTATTAGATTATTATCTTAAAGATGTCCTAGTTATTTCATTAATTTTACGTTGCCTGAACATTTTTCAAGCATTCAGTAAAACTTATGTGGATACTACCTTGAATATAAACTTATGTGGATAGTACCTTGAATATAAACTTATGTGGATAGTACCTTGAATATAAACTTTAAGTAAAGTCTTCTTGGTTGTGACTTGTGTCGCCGTAAAGAATTTTCTGTCTCATAACTTAAGATTATTATCAGCACTAATTTTTGGGCCACAATCACAACTTTGACATTGAATGTCATCGCTTTTCGTGCAAGCCTTAAAAATTAATTCATTTCTCATTGTCCTCTTCGACGTTGCGTGATTTGATTAATTTCATGAAGGACCAAATTCACGCGCAGATATTCCTCACATAAATTGTTTGTGAAATAAGATTTCATCAACTTTAAATTTTTCTCTTCGTGATGTTTATTTAAAGTTACAATTTGAGTTAGTACAGGGCATAACGATAAAATATATGAGGCATCAAGGCCTTTAATCGGAGGATTGGAGGTTTTTAGGGGCGCAAAACCACCTCTTAATTGCGATTGCTCCTAAACCCATCCTTACCCGAAGTGGTAGCACCTTTTAGAGTCCAAAATGGAAAAATTGCAAAAATGAAAATATAAAAATACATTTTTATAGTAAGAAAACCAGCAATACATCTAAATCTAAACCTATTTAAAAATGGAACTTGTCTGTGCGTGTGTGTATGTGTGTGTGTGTCTCTGTGCGTGTGTGTGTCCGTTACCTATAGACTCCGAAACGGCTGAACCGATTTTCTTGAAAATTTAAACAGTTGTATTATAAACGTCTGTGAGTGTACTTAGCTAGGTTTTGTGTCGAGGTACCCCCGATAAATATCGAAAATCGATAATCGAAAAAATCGGGTTATAGAAGGGGTGGTCTGATTTTAATCAAATTTGATACACTCATAAACAAATACATAAGAAACGATATTCAGAAGTTTCAAGGTTGCAGTTCTTACAATAGTGCAGAAAATCGATAATATATATATATATATATATATATATATATATATAGATATAAGACAAGATGTTTGTGTTTGTGTCGGTTTATCTGCCTGTATGTCTGTATGTTTTTTCAGACCTTTTATTTTAGTTTTTCCTTCGGGTTTGGCTCTAAGTAGGTATAATTGTAGTTCTTAGTCTCAGCCATGATACCATTTACTCAGAAAACTTATTTAGCCTTCAAATTTCAGCTTACGACGAAAAAAACCAGGAAACCAAAATTCGACTTACATCCATTCATTTTTCTTTCAGTCTACTGTTTCGCTTTAACTGGAAACAACTATTGCTTTTTAGTCTTTCGTGCCAACGTCCAAAGAGTCTGAGCTCCAGGACCATGGATTATTTTAAAGCTTTCATTACACCCCGGTAACGCCGGGCTAAAACTGCTAGTATATATATATATATATATATATATATATATATATATATATATACTAGGTGCGATTGGTAAATATATAAGAGGCAAGATGTTTGTGTGTGTTTCTGTTTATCTGTTTGTGTGTCTATACAAATCCACAATTTTTATCCGATTCCCACCAAATTCACACAAATATTCTTTAGGCTGAGTCTGAGCTCCAGGACCATGGATAAGTTTTAAAGCTTTCATTACACCCGAGCAACGCCGGGCTATACTGTTAGTTTACCATGAATTCAACTGCAAAAACAGACTAACGTATATCATATTTCTATTACTTCAAAGCTTCCAAAAAAATTAAATTTCTCTCTTAAATGACTCACGAAGAGTTGCTATACCGTTAAACAAACTAGTTTTTGGTTGTTTTCATGTCTTGAGCTAATGTTCTTAATATTCTTTTCTTATTTTATATTCTAATCAAAAAGCTTTTTTAAATGCGTTTGATGATCAAATTCTTTTTTTGCATATCAACATCTTCGTGTGTTATAAACAACATTTGTGGCATTTTTAAATGCAGTATTTTCGTAATGTTCTCATCTTACTAATGTCTTTATTTTTATTTATTTATTTATTTTTTTTGGTTAAACATTATCTGATTTTCTTATATTGAATTCCTATCAGACAATACATTCGCATTCCTTATTTCTCAACTGAGCTTATAACCTTCTTATGACACGGGGTAAACTATTCAATAATAATATATATGACTAGCAGTATAGCCCGGCGTTGCTCGGGTGGAATGAAAGTTTAAAACTAATCCATGGTCCTGGAGCTCAGGCTCAGCCTAAAGAACATTTGAAATAATTAAATAATTGCGACAATTTACCAATCGCACCTAGTATAATATATATATATATATATATATATATATATATATATATATATATATATATACTAGCAGTTTTAGCCCGGCGTTGCTCGGATATAATGAAACCTTTAAAACTAATCCATAGTCCTGGAGATCAAACTCAGCCTAAAGAATTTTTGAAATAATAAAATAATTGTGACAATTTACCAATCGCACCTAAAATATATATATATATATATATATATATATATATATATACTAGCAGTTTTAGCCCGGTGTTGCTCAGGTGTAATGAAAGCCTAAAAACTAATCCATGGTCCTGGAGCTCAGACTCTTTGGACGTTGGCACGAAAGACTAAAAAGCAATAGTTGTTTCCAGTTAAAGCGAAACCGTAGACTGAAAGAAAAATGAATGGATGTAAGTCAAATTTTCATTTCCTGGTATCGATATAAGATTTTCTGCACTATTGTAAGAACTGCGACTTTGAAACTTCTTATGGCTTTGTCTATGAGTGTAACAAATTTGATTAAAAACGGACCACTCCTTCTATAACCCGATTCTTTTCGATTTTCGATATTAATCGGGGGTACCTCGACACAAAACTTAGCTAAGAACACTCGCAGTCGCTTATAGTGAAAGTGTGTAAATTTTCAAGAAAATCGGTTCAGCCGTTTCGGAGCCTATAGGTAACGGACACACACACACACACACACGCACACACACACACACACACACACACAGACAGTTTAGATTTAAGTTTAAGTTTAGATTAGATATTTCTAATTACAATATGATGAAATATCCGCAAAGCACCAAATAAGAATTTTTTTTATATATTTGTAATAAAATCATATATTACGAGTCGAACCGGTTAGAATATTCACGACATAAATATATAAGAACAGTTACCATCATCATAAGTTTAATTCGAACTGTCTTAAAAAATATTGATTTATCCATTTAAATTCGTTTAGACAAAGACATTAGATTAGTGTATAAAATAAATAACGGAGAAATAAAGAAAACAAAATTTAATAATTGTAATTTGCCTATTCAAACATTCATTGTTTAATCTCATTATGCCAAATAAGTTCTACGATTTTTGTACTAACTAATATATATACATTATGCTCTCATTACGATTGAGCTCTCTGGACAAGAACATTTTAAAAATAGTTCCACTTCAGCTATATGCGTGACCCTTCAGAAATGAATTGAGTTCTCTCAATAACTGGCGTGTGTAAACACTGCTGAGAAACACGTTAAAATTTCCCTTCTCTGATACCATGCGTCGATGGTTTAGGAAGTAGAGACCCAAATCGGTCGAGTTTCGATCCCGGCCAGAGGCGAGTGGAGTGGATGCGTCTAGCCACATTGATGAGCTGTGATACAGCGAAACAGGCTTGTATGTGGAAGACTAATATATATATATATATATATATATATATATATATATATATATATATATAATTAAATTAGTTTTTTATTTAAACTTAATTTAATTTACATTGCGACACGAAAATTTCTGTGTTGACATTTTAAGCTTTTAACTCGTCCTCAGGCAATGTTAGACTTACTTTGATAAAAATGATTTAATTTACATTCTTTAGTATCTACTTTGTATTTAGCCCTTTTTTAAAAATTAAATGCCGGAGAACACTGGATTCTCAACCAGTTGTTTCTCTTCATATATATATATATATATATATATATATATATATATATATATATATATTCTATTTGTAAACGGAATATAAAGCTTAATAACTCGTTTAAAAATGAAAAATATTCAACAGTTCTACAATATAATTGTATTGAACGCATTTTAATAGAATTGTGCACTGGCATAATCTTATTGTGACCATAAACTAAGTAATTTAACAAGCAATATATATATATATATATATATATATATATATGCATGCATGTTTTGTCAAAAATCACAGAAAAGGTGCTATGGTTAAGCGTTTTAATTTATTTCTTGGCTGCCGAGTCATGAACTTTAAAAACTGTGCAGCAATCCCTCTTTTATGCAAGTCTTGTTAACTATAACAGAGAACATGGTATTGAAAAGAAAACAGCACCAGTTTACAACAATAAACCCAAAAATTGAACCCTCTGTTTGGAGGAGAAAATATCTATAATGACCTTCCCAGATCAACGCGAATTACCAAATATGCGCTCAAAACATCTCTAAATGCAAGCACACAAAAGCTTTACTTCTTCTTCTTCTTCTTCTTCTTCTTCTTCTTCTTCTTCTTCTTCTTCTTCTTCTTTGTCCCTTCAGGACGAAGGCGATCATGGATTTCCACGTCTCTCTATCCCTGGATGCTCTCAGCACGCTTTCCCCTGTAACACCACGAAATTTCCTTTCTGTCATCCACCCGCACAGGACAGTCTCTCCTTCCCTCTGCCTGGCCTGTTATTATCAGGTTCTCCAATTCCTCCTTCCTTACTGCATGCCCCAGGAACTTTATTTATCTCTTCCTGATGCTCAGTATTAATTTCCTATTAATTTCGTTTTCATCCTTTACAAAACCTCATCATTGCTCACATGCTCGATCCATGATATACGCAGCATCCTTCTGTAGAACCACATTCCAGATGCTTCAAGTCTTTCCTTCATCTTTGATGATAGTGTCCAGTATTCACTGCCATATTGAAGAACTGACAACACATAGCAATCCAGTACTTTCTTCTTCGTTTCTTGCGAAATTGTCTTAATATTCTTCTCAGCTCCGAGAATGCAGCCTTGTGATTTTGGATCTTAGGAATATAAATGTATAGAAACTTCTGTGACCACAAAATGAGGGGTCACTTTGTATATTTATTGTAATATGGAACTGATCCCCCACTTTATATCCAATATGCTTCTGTAGAACCACATTTCAGTTGCCTCAAGTTTTTTCTCCATCTTTGATGATATTGTTCATCATTCACTGCCATATTGAAGAACTGACATCACATAGCAATCCAGTACCCTCTTCCTTGTTTCTAGCAAAATTGTCCTGTTTCTTAATACTTTACTCAGCTCCTAGAATGCATCCTTGTGCTTTTGGATCTCAGGAATATAAATGTATAGAAACTGCTGTGGCCACAAAGTGAGGGATCAGTTGTTATATTGATTGTGATATGGAACTGATGCCCACTTTATATCCTGTATGCTTCTGTAGAACCACATTTCAGTTGCCTCAAGTTTTTTCTTCATCTTCGACGAGATTGCCCAGCATTCACTGCCATATTGAAGATTTTCCTATTCCTATTTATATTTTCTTATGATCAGCATTATTATATCCATGATGTAATAACACCTAATATCACGAAGGAAACGGAAATCTTGAAAGAAAAAGGAATGGCAAACACGCTTTGTTCGCAGGAAGAGTTTTAGAAAGGTTAAGTCATGCACAAAATTATACAATCACATTTACATTCGTCCCTTGCAGAGAAAATATAACCCATACATAAAAGAACTATCAGTGTGAAAATAGAACGAAAACAGAGCTTGCGTATGATAATTTTCAACGGGAACTGAAGCTGCCAAAGATTATTCTGTTTATGAAGAAGTCCTATTTAGAATTCCAGATTTTAGCGAGTATGGTTCATCTGCTATATCGCTATCCAGGACATATTCCACAAAGGGGAAACCACGAGTTTATTTTTCTTTTTTTCCAACATTAGGACAATGTACTGGGGATCAGGTAAATATATATTTTCACAGGAAAATTGCTCCGTAGGCTTGTAAGCATTTGGTTGATGGATAGATTTATCCTCAGATCAAGCAAATTAATCCAGAACTGTTCTACTTGGCTCTTGAAAGCTAACTAGCTGGCCAATTCACGCTATGAAGGGACGTCTCTAAGCAGACATCACGGGACCCACGTGAATTCATTTCGGCCGAAGGTATATAATCGCCTTTTTATCCTTACATAATAAACACATTAACAATCTACCAATATAAGCTTAAACAAAAGTAAATTTTATATTAGGTTGTCCCAAAAGTTCGTAAACACTTGCAAAAAATTGAAATTTTACTCGCAAAAAAAAAAAAAAATTATTGCTGAAAATAAAGACCATCATTTTCCAAGATTTTCTGCCATCGATCTGCAAGCTTTCGGATCTGGTCAAAGTACCATTCAGCCGAACTTCGAATCAAAGAATTTTTGACACGCTTTCTCGACCTCATCAAACGAGTCGAATCGGTGGCCCTTCAGAAAGTGTTGCATTGAGCGGAAAAGGCTGTAAACTGATGAAGCACCGTTTGGACTGTAGACTGGATGTGGCAGAACCTCAACGCCTTCCAGCTCTTCAAACTTGTCTCTGGTCTTCCTGGCGGTGTGTGGCTTGGCATTGTCCTGCTGCATCAAAGCGTGCTTTCGGTTGATAAGAGCCGGGTACTTTTGCTTCAACTTTTCGTAGACCCGCTCAAGTTTCTAACAGTAAAGTTTGGCACTGATGGCACGACCATTCGGAACCAACTCAAAATGCACGATTCCTTCAAAGTTCTACCAAACGCACAACATGAGTTTCTTGCCGAATCGATCTTGTTTTGGAACCGACAGTGTCTCTTGCCCTTTCTGAACCCATCGCTTGTCTCGATTGTGCTGGACCAGACAGACCCATTTTGTAAGTGTTTACGAACTTTTGGGACAACCTAATAATAATAATAATAATAATAATAATAATAATAATAATAATAAGCAACAAATAATTAATGAATAGATACAAAAAACAAATAATTAATAATGGTTAATTAATGAAAGTTAATAAACAACACCATATACATTAGCCACAAATAACAGCATTCGTGAAAGATATCAAAGGAGAAATTTTCGAAGCTGTCTTACGTATGTATGCATATGCGTTTGATTCGTAGGAATGTTTTTGAAAGGAGAAGAAGAAGTAAAAGAAATTAGTACACGGGGAAGAAGGAGAAAGAGAACAAGGTGAGTCAGTCAGTTAAGTGCCATACGTGATACACGCTTGGGCGATCATGTCACGAAAGAGACATGACTGACTGGGCAGAAGATTATCCCGCAGTAGGTTGCCATTGCTTTCTGCGGTAGACTGGTTGCCGACCAAGGCAATAGAACCCAATCTGTCATTTAACCCATAACTGGAAGGAAGAGACGGATTAATACTTTTCCCAAGGGTATTTGCGCGTAAGTGAATGCAATGAATTCAGCTGGAATTCGAACTCGGCTCCCCGATTTCTCATTCCGAGCCGATATCCAATGCACCACAATCACTTGGTGAGACCTGACCTTATCTCCGGGTCGATTTGAAGTTGAAGTTATATTTTAGTGTTTTCTTTCTCGCTGCTTCCATCTGAGTTTCTCTCGCTGACTGACGCTGATGAAGTCCTTATAATGTAGTCTAGATTTTTCGCACTTGCTCGCGAAGTCCTTTTTGGTCTTGCTAGTTGATCCCATTGTTCAAAATTCAATTTAGCACCTACTTGCGAAATTTGGTTTCGACTTTTTCTTCAAGCATATAGTCAATTCTTTTTTCTGTTTCGGAAAAATCAGTATTTTACACGTCATAGTGAATTTTTGTAAAAGTGAAGGAGATGGTTTGAGTTAATTAATGTTTTATCCCACTACAAGAGGAATACCTCAGGTCATTAGAGATTCGAGAACCAGTTTATGGCTCTTCTTTTAAATTCTTGTGAGTAAATTGATACGCAGGGAAAATATAAGTTGTATAAATCGAGCTGATCTTTTCGTTGGAGGTCATAGGGATCAATTCGGGATTTAAAGGCTATTTTCAGATGTGCATTGTGAATATCGGCACGGAACCACAAATCGGAGAGCCGAGTTCGAATTCCAGTTGAATCCGTTATATTCACTTACGCGCAAATACCATTTCTTCCTCCAGATATGGGTTAAATAGCTGACCAAATTGTGTTCCCTTAGTTGGCAACTTCACTACCACAGAAAGTAATCGCAATCTACTGCAGAAAAATTTTCAGTCATGCCTCTTTTGAGACATGATCGTCCAAAGCGTGTATCACGTATGGCACTTAACTGACTGACTGAATATAATAGATGGAAACACGATAAAGGTTTTCACTGTGCATAAATTGTGGGATCAATTTTATATTGTTATAAAGTAATAAACTGATTCCACACTAATTACTACTTAATGATATAATACATCTTTTCCCCACTTAGCTATGAGTCAAATAACAGGACAGGTTGGCTTCTATAGCCTTAGCTGGCAACTAGTCTACCGTACAAAGTAATGGCAACCTACTGCGGGATAATCTTCTGCCCAGTCAGTCATGTCTCTCTTGTGACATGATCACCCAAGCGTGTATCACGTGTAGCACTTAACTGACTGAAATAAATTAAGCTGTAAAAATCTTTATTTCGCTTTTCTTTTGATACCGTTGTAAATCTCTGGAAAACTCTTGCAATAAAACCTACAATTTTCAGCGATTTATTCAATATATGTTCTAAACTAGAGAAATAACTTGTTGTTCTGTAGACGAAAATTCTTGCTTCAAAGAATAATGCAGTCAAAGAAAATCAAACTTTCTTTTAACAATATTCACCCAATAAAAGGCACAAGAACTCCTCCGGTAAGAGATTCACTGAATTATATTTTCTAGTCGTAAGAAAAGGAGGTAAGAAGTTCAGTTTATGATGTTATGTTGGAGAGATAACAGTTAACTTCGAGTAGAAGTGGTTAACATTGTAGTGATCGGGAGACAGTTCCAACCAATAGCAGTTTAAGAAAAACTTGTCTGAATTAAACTTTCTTCTAAAGAAAGAAAAAAGGAATGGGAATGATTCAATCTAATGTATGTGGCATGACATGCCTTGGCTGTGTCAGTCAATGTATATAATGTAAGCAATGTATCTCATAAGGAGATAGATAGATAGATAGATAGATAGATAGATAGATAGATAGATAGATAGAAAGAAACAGATTGAGATAGATAGATAGATAGATAGGAATAGATTAGAGATTGAGATAGATATGAAACAGAATGAGATAGATAGATAGATAGATAGATAGATAGATAGAAAGAAACAGATTGAGATAGATAGATAGATAGATAGGAACAGATTGAGATAGATAGATAGAAACAGAATGAGATAGATAGATAGATAGATAGATAGATAGATAGATAGATAGATAGATAGAAATAGATTGAGATAGATAGAAATTAGATAGATAGATAGATAGATAGATAGATAGAAAGAAATAGAAAGAAACAGATTGAGATAGATAGATAGAAAGAAACAGATTGAGATAGATAGATAGATAGAAACAGATTGAGATAGATAGATAGATAGATAGATAGATAGATAGATAGATAGAAACAGATTGAGATAGATAGATAGATAGATAGATAGAAACAGATTGAGATAGATAGATAGAAACAGAATGAGATAGATAGATAGATAGATAGAAAGAAACAGATTGAGATAGATAGATAGATAGATAGATAGATAGATAGATAGATTGAGATAGATAGATAGATAGGAACAGATCAGATAGATAGATAGATAGATAGATAGATAGATAGATAGATAGATAGATAGATAGATAGATAGATTAGATTGAGATAGATAGATAGATAGGAACAGATTGAGATAGATAGATAGGAACAGATCGAGATAGATAGATAGATAGATAGATAGATAGATAGATAGATGGAACAGATCGAGATAGATAGATAGATAGATAGATAGATAGATAGATAGATAGATAGATAGATAGATAGATAGATAGGAACAGATCGAGATAGATAGATAGATAGATAGATAATGATGCTGGAAAGTAAACAGCTTGCTTTTACAAATTTTCAAAACGTCAGTATTTTCTTATGATATCTTCTTAGTTGCACTCCTCAATATCTAGATCGAAATGAAGACTTCATTTGCTCTTTTGCTGAAATAGTACTTCATATCAACAGAAAATTTGCCATGGCTGACAAAGTAAAGCTGGCTGCCTCTCTTGAAATAGACCTCCAATTAGTGGTTAACTGGAGCAGGAAATGGGTTGTACATTTCAATATCTTCCAAAAGAAAAACCTCTCGTCTAGCCACCGTAGAGATACCTTCCTGTCCGCCATTTAGCATGGCAGAGTCATGTCTCCACAAGAGCCACACATTCCATTTTCTTAGCCTCACTTTTTGTTATGTTGCATGTACAGAATAATTGTGGAATAAATACAAACAACGGAATTGTAGTAAATTGATATATTACCAGGAAGAGTAGTATTTAGAAAAGAGGTCGTTAGTAGAATACAAGAACAAGGCTTTAGTAGAGCATATTGTCGTGAGACGTAAGAGTCTGACCAATACCACACTTCCGGTTGACTACCGGAAATACTCGGCTGACTTCCGAGGTCTTCCACCGAAGTTGTCATCACTACTACTTTATGTAGTGCTTGGAACAGTCCATTATTGTAGACAAAGGTGGAGAGCGCCCCAACACTTTTTCAACCGACCTGAAGTGGAACGACAACAACGAATCTATAGCTGCGTCTAGTGTTAGCTTTTCTCGTCCAAAATCCATCTTGCACTTTTATAAATCTACTATTCGTCCGTGCATTGACTACTGTTGCCATATCTGGTCGGGTGTTCCTGCTATCCATCTCAAGGTTTTCGACAAAATCCAAAGAAGGATATGCAATGCAATTGGTCCTGTCTTGGCATTTGACTTCAGCGACGTAACTTCCCTCTGTCTTTTCTACAAATATTTTATGGCAACTGTAGCAACGAGTTTTTCTCCCTGGTTCCTCGATCAGATGAATTTAAGCGTGGTACCAGAGTGGCATTTAGGTCCCACCCTTTTTCCGTTGAAATAGCTAAATATGACGGCTACTTTTAATCGAAAAGTTTCTTTTCTTGCACTTTCCGCCTATGGAACATATTTCTGTTTACTTGCTTCCCTGATAGCTCAGTCAGTCATTTACGTGCAATACGTGATACGTGTTTATGCCTTGAAAGAGACATGACTGACTGGGCAGAATATTCCCGCAATAGGTTGCCATTACTTTCTGCGGTAGACTGGTTACCAGTCAAGGCTATAGAACCCAATCTGTCATATTATTTAACCCATAACTGGAGGAAAGAGACGGATTAATAATTTTTTCCAAGGGTATTTGTACATAAGAGAATGCAAGGAATTCAACTAGAATTCAAACTCGGCTTCCCGTTCCAAGTTGATATCCCCTGAACTACAACGCACATCTGATAGCTACAATCTCTAAAAATGTTATTGAATTATCAATTACCATCTTCCATCTTCTTGAATTCCATTCATCTTTTATCTTTTCTTTAATATCCCTTTTACCTAATCGTTTCTCTCATTGTAAATCCTTTCACACTAGAAGCGATCATACCTTGCTTGAGGTGAAATGATTAAAAATAATTAAACTTAATTGATGGATATTTTATAGTTATTAAATTCGAAACGAAAACTTATTTATCAGTAAAGTTTGGAAATTATCTCATTGGCAGTTATGAAAAAGCATTAGCAGTAATTACGTTTATTGATTACAAAATGTGTTTTCCCTTGTTTTTATGTCTTTTTGCGTATACACAAGTGTGAGTGTATTCACCCACAGACACACATCTAAACTTATTTATAAATGGAACTTTGTTTGTGTGTGTGTATAGACTCCGAAACGGCTGAACCGATTTTCTTGAAAATTTACACAGTTATACTATAAGCGTCTGCGAGTGGTTTTAGGTAGGTTTTGTGTCGAGGTGCCCCAGGTAAATATCGAAAATCGATAATCGAAAAAATCGGGTCATAGAAGGAGTGGTCCGATTTTAATCAGATTTTATGCACTCATAGACAAAGAAATAAGAAATGATATTCAGAAGTTTCAAGATTGCAGTTCTTACAATAGTGGAGAAAATCGATAATATGTATATATATATAAAAGGTTAGCATTATGTGTGTGTCTGTTTATCTGCCTGTATGTCTGTATTTTTTTCAGCCCTTCAAGTTTGCACTTCTTACAATAGTGCAGAAAATCGATAATATATATATCTAAAAGGCAAGATGTTTGTGTGTGTGTCTGTTTATCTGTCTGTATGTCTGTATTTTTTCAGCCCTTTTATTTTAGTTTTTGCTTCGGGTTTGGCTCTAAGTAGGTATAATTGTAGTTCTTAGTCTCAGCCATGATACCATTTACTCAGAGGACTTATTTAGCCTTCAAAATTCAGTTTACGACGAAAAATCTTATTTGATATCGATACCAGGAAATGAAAATTTGATTTACATCCATTCATTTTTCTTTCAGTCTACGGTTTCGCTTTAACTGGAAAAAACTGTTGCATTTTAGTCTTTCGTGCCAACGTCCAAAGAGTCTGAGCTCCAGGACCATGGATTAGTTTTAAAGCTTTCATTACACCCGGGCAACGCCGGGATATACTGCTAGTCAATGTATAAATAAATCTATCTACAAAGGCGGCATTAATAAAAGGAATGGAAAAAAAGAAAACTTCTTTTTTAAAACGCATCTCTTTCCTTGAGGAACATCATTTGCTGTTCTCTATAATTTCTCTCTTTTTCCATAAAGTGAAGGGATTACCGAATATATTTTACTGGATTACATTATGTTATTTTTTATTTATTTATTTTTTTATGGTGAGGACGTTTCCGGAAATATAAATATACGTTTCTCAATAATTTTTTAGATTTTTTTTGACGAAGTTCTTTAAGGGAAGAAACCCGATGTAAAAATAAGTGTTCATCTTGGCATTCCTTTTGTGAATATTATGCACACAAACAGATTCGTTAAAAGTTAGCATACCATAATGAAAAAATGCCTAATAAAAGCAAAGTTTTACAGTCAAAATCTTTGTTATTATTTAGATGAAAGACCATATTGTTCTTTTTATAAATAAATTTAATCTTTTCAAAATATTTCAAAACTTTGGTTAAAAATGTTTAAAAATTTTTAAAAAATGTTTAAAAATTTTTTTGGTTAAAAATGTTTTCTTTTTTTGGCGGAGCGGGGCGGGGTGGGGTACGGTTGTGTGCCTCCATAGATTCGTAAAAAACTTTAGAAATACTTTAATTTAGAAGTTCTTGCAAAAATGAAATAATTGTCGGATTTTAATGAAACTTTAAGAACTTAGTATTTGTCTATATTTCTGAGATGAGGTAGTATTTACAGTTTTTACATTATTCGGACTATTGTCCTCATCTTTGTTGACATTTGTACGACGTTTAAATATCGATCATTCTATTTATCTATATTTCTGAGATGAGGTAGTATTTACAGTATTTACATTATTCGGACTATTTTCTTCATCTTTGTTGCTGTTTGTACGATTTAAGGACACATGGCCCAGTGGATATAGCTGTTGGTTATTACATGCGACTTGACTTTTAGAGTTGTGGGTTCAACACCAGGCTACAGCAGTAACTTGCTGAGTTAGAGGGAGATAACTCATGACTTATAATCGTGGCATTACTACTACGCAAGGAATGAGAATGATATACCCCAGTGATTGTAATTAAGGTTTCGGTTCGAAATTCCTAGCACCTGAAGAAGGTCGGAGCGTACAACCGCCGAAGCGTAGTACAAATTGCAACAAAGATGAGTACAATAGTCCGAATAATGTAAATACTGTTTCAGAATTTATTCATAAATGAATTAAATTATTTTTGAAAAGTCTATTTTTATGAAATTTTAAAAAATAAATTTTTTTTACATCTTTTATCATAGCTGTTGAGCACCACTTTAATTTATTTTTGCTTTTTTTTTTAAAAAAAAGGAGTGGCCATTCTATCCTCCCCACTTGCCGCGCAAGACTGAAGTTCGCGTGAGCATCTTTCTATTTTTAAGAGATTTGAACACTTCATTTCCACTATTAAATAATGTCCGGTTGATGGTAGGAGAGAATTTTTTTTTATATAAAGGGCCTCTTGAATATCGAGATATTTCTGATATTATGATTTATTCTTGTACCCTTAAATAATACCACACACACACACACACACACACACACACACACACACACACACACAGATTTAATTAATTCTCAAGTGAAGCGAAATAAATTTTGATTTAAAATTTATAATTTCTTGAGGTGGATTAACATTTGCGATAAGAACTTTGCATTTATAGTGCAGAGGATATCGGCTCGGAACGAGAAAACAGAGAGCTGAGATCGAATCCTAGTTGAATTCGTTACCTTTACTAACGCGCAACTATCCTTGGGCAAGATCCGTCGCTTCTCACTCTAGCTATGGGTTGAATAGCAGGATAGATTGGGTTCTTTATACTCAGTTGGTAACTAGTCAACCGCAGAAAGTTCTATAAACTTGGTTAGCAAACAATCTACCGCAGAAAATAATGGCCAACTACTGCGGAAAAATCTTCTACTCAGTCCGTCATGACTCTTTCAAGACATGATCTCCAAATTACGTATGGCGCTTAACTGAATGACTGAACGTTTCATTGTTTTTGTTTAATTAATACAAAAGATCAAAGGAGCGAAATGCGGTGGAAAAATGCCTTTCCCATACCATTTCTTTTTAATTCCTTTCAAATTCTTAAAAGAAACATATGTAATTTCAACGATTTTCTTCAAATTTCTTGTACTTTCTCAGTCAGTTAAGTGCTATACGTGCAACACGCTTGGGCGATCATGTCTCCAAACAGACATGACTGACTAAACAGAAGATTATCCTGCAGTAGTTTGTCATTACTTTCTGCGGTAGATTGGTTGCCAGCCAAAGCTATAGAACCCAATGGCAACTTAAACCAATCTGCCCTATTATTTATCCCATAGCTAGAGAGGGAGGAGATGAATTATGTCATTAAGTAGTAATAGGTGGGGGATCAGTTTATTACTTCATAACAATAGAAAACTGATCCCCCACTTTATGCCCCGTACAAGCCTTAATCGTGTTTTCAACTATTATATTCAGTCAGTCAGTTAAGTGCCATACGTAAGACACGCTTTGGGCAATCATGTCTCCAAAGAGACATGACTGACTGAGCAGAAGATTATCCCGCAGTAGGTTGCCATTACTTTCTGCGGTAGACTGGTTGCCAGCCAAGGCTATAGAACCCAATCTGTCCTGCTATTTAACCCATAACTGGAGGGAAGAGACGGATTAATACTTTTCCCAAGGGTATTTGTGCGTAAGTGAATGCAATGGATTCATCTGGAATTCGAACTCGGCTCCCCGATTTCTCATTTTGAGCCGATATCCACTGCACCACAATGCACATCTCAAGTATATCCAATGCAATTTTCTTTACAGTTTTAGTATTTGATTTAATCCAGACGTATCAATTTTGTTTCTGTTTACAGAAACGTCGAATATCTCCGTGTTAAACATACGACAGTTAAATCATGTCTGACTTGTTTGACTTTTAATGGACGTAACTCTTGACAAAAAATGATATTTGAAAACAAGAAGTAATTTATATGGTAAATTGAATCGGGTTTTATTTTTCTTTCTAATATACAATAGACATCTCTTATAAAAAGCAAGCAAACAAACAGACATGATCGGTTTTATTAATTACTTTGCAGACATCCAATTTCACTTGAAGGATAGCTTTTATGTAGTTGTCCAATTTTTATCTGGCTATATTTCAGTTGTTTGCTTTGATAAACACTTCTAGTATGATCAGTTTCGGATACAACCAACGACCACGTCTACTCCAAAATATTTACTGTTATTTTTTTCTTTTCAAAACGAAATCAGAGAGAAATATGACAATCGAGGTTTTGGATATAAAATAATTCCTAACTCTTTCTGTGTAATTACAGCTTCCGTCTTTTAACCAAAACAGTTCTTATTTTAAGTTTTGAGGAGGAAACTTTCAGTTGCTATTGGCTTAGCAGGAACTTCACTTTCGAATTATTCATTGATGAAGACACAATATATGTATTTAATAGTATTGTAGACTATGACAAATATAAAACTGTATCATTGAAACTAAATTTTTCTTCTATGTGCTTGTCCTTTCATGACGTAGGCGATCGTGGCCTTCCACGTCTCCCTATCCCTGGTGGTACTTAGCACGTTTTCTCCAGTAACGCCACGCAAACCCCGTTCTATCATCCACCTGTTAAGGCCCTTTAAATGTTATCCGTTGCTTTCCTCTGTCTCTTTTTCTCTCTATCTGGCCTGTCAATATCAGGTTCTCCAAGCCCGCCTTCCTCATTGCATTTCCTAGGAGAATTAACTGTCTCTTCCTGATGCTCAAAATTAATTTCCTTTTCGTTTCCACCCTTTCCAATACCTCATCATTGCTCACATACTCGGTCGATGATATTCGCAGCATCCTTCTGTAGAACCACATTTCAGCTGCTTCAAGTTTTTTCTTTATCTTTGATGATATTATCCAACATTCACTGTCATATTGAAGAACTGACATCACATAGCAATCTAGCACACTCTTCTTTGTTTCTAGTGAAAATTTCCTGTGTCTTAATACTTTACTCAACTTCTGGAACGCGTCCTTCTCCATGCCAATTCGCCTTCGGATCTCTGTGTCGCACTTTCATCTTCAGTTAGAACACTTACGAGGAATTTAAATTTTTGTACCTGCTTGATTTTGATATATACCACCTGTATTTGGTATTTTGGGTTGCTTTCTTTGCTGATGACCATGCATTCGTTATTTTTGCAATTTATTTGTAGTTCCTTCTTGTCACTCTCTTCATCTACCTTCTGTAGGAGGTCTTGTTGTTTCCTTTCCGTGTCTGGTATCAGCACTGTATCATCTGCGTGTCTTATGTTGTTCAAATTGTGGCCCCCGATGACAAATCCTTGCATAACATCCAGGGACCTCAGAATAGTCTCGCTACACAAGTTGAATAAACCCGGTGAAGACACATTCTTGTCTTACGCCCCTTTCTATCTTTGTAAACCTTTTGAATTCATTACCTGTCCGTATGCAAGTGGTTTGTGGCCAGTAGAGATTCTTGATTACTCTTACGTCTTTATCATTAATATTTCTTCAGAATAGACCAGTTCTTTTATTATTTAAAATTGAAATATTTCTAATAAATAAAAGTTTTTCATATATTTGCTGATAATTTTATACATTTTTATTCTTTTCTTATTGATTGATTTTTATTATTTAATTTGAAGTAATAATTCTATTTCTAAATATTTTTGCTGCCAGTAGAGATTCTTAATTACTCTGATGTCTTTCCCAAATACGTCGAGACTGCTGAGCAGCTACATTAATTGTTTGTGGCGTATTTTGTCGAACGCCTTTGCATAATCGATAGATTTTCTATTTGTCGGGATTCTGTATTCTGTTTTATGGAGATATTGAATAACTTACAATTTTAATAGATTTATATATATATATATATATATATATATATATATATATATATATATATATAGATACTTAGATAGATAGATAGATAGATATGAACAGAATGAGATAGATAGATCTATGTAAACTTATTTATAAATGGAACTTTGTCTGTGTGTGTGTGTCTCTGTGTGTATGTGTGTGTGTGTGTTTGTGTGTGTGTGTGTGTGTGTCCGTTACCTATTGACTCCGAAACAGCTGAACCGATTTTCTTGAAAATTTACATAGTTGTACTATAAGCATCTGCGAGTGTTCTTAGCTTGGTTTTGTATCGAGGTAGCCCCGATAAAAATCGAAAATCGATAATTGAAAGTATTGGGTTATAGAAAGAGTGGTCCGATTTTAATCAAATTTGATACATTCATAGACAAAGACATAAGAAACGATATTCAGAAGTTTCAAGGTTTCAGTTCTTACAACAGTACAGAAAATCGATAATACACACACACACACACACACACACACACACACACACACACACACACACACACACACACACACATATATATATATATATATAAGGCAAGTTGTTTGTGTGTGTGTTTGTTTATCTGTCTGTATGTCCTTTCCACAAATCCACAATTTTTATCCAATTCTCACCAAACTTCATACAAATATTCTTTAGGCTGAGTCTGAATTCCAGGACAATGGATTAGTTTTAAAGATTTCATCAAACCCGAGCAACGCCGGGCTCTACTGCTAGTAGATAGATAGATAGATAGATAGATAGATAGATAGATAGATAGATAGATATTATTTCTATCTCAAATCCAAATAAAGTTATACAATTTTAAAAGTGCACAAGAACTTTATGCTCACATTAAATATATATATGTATATGTATATATATATATATATATATATATATGTGTGTGTGTGTGTGTGTGTGTGTGTGTGTGTGTGTGTGTGTGTGATGAATATGAACAGATTCAGATAGATAGATAGATAGATAGATGCTTTTCCCATTTAAATTGATTTAATGACTAAAATTTGTCAGGAATCTTGTCTCCAGCCTGTTTTTGAATTGGCAAACAAAATTCTGTTGGTGATTTTAGATAGCCATAAATGTGAGGTCCTTTGAAAAGAAAAGAAATTGACCACCCAAAAGCTGTCTGCATCGCTCACCTTTCCGATTGGTCAAACACGAGCGGATGGAAAGGAGTGGCGGATTCCCCACTCATGTTGGCATCTAATAAATTAGACAGTGAGTGACGGTGCAGTCAGTGGGCGAGCAGCGAGTGAAGCGGCCAGGCAATGAGTGTGTCGTGATCTGTTTTTCAAGGCCATAACTGACTGAGAAATCAGATAGCAGAAGTTCGCTTCCTAAAAGCAGATTTAAGTTAGGTAAGTGCTATACGTGCTACACGCTTAAGCGATCATATTTCTTCACAGCTTCCTCGCCTAAATAACTTCCAGTTAATCGTCATACGCGATACACGCATGAGCAATCAGGTCTCTTTCGATCAATGGCTAAGTAGGCAGAAGATTTTTCCGCAGTAGTTTGCCATTTTTTTTTTCTGAATCAGACTGGTTGCTAGCCAAAGTTATAGAACCCCCTTTTACGATGCTATTCAAGCCCTGACCGGAGGGAGATCATGAATAAATACATTTCCCAAGGGTATTTACGCTTAATTAAATGCAACGAATTTAACTGGAATTCGAACTCGGCTCTCCGATTTCTCGTTCCGAGCCGATATCCATTACACCACAACATTGCTGATTAAGGGTTAAATCTTAATTTTTGCGACTTTCCAACCAAAAAGTATCTTAAAAAACATTTGTGAAAGTATTATTTTTCCTTGATCCCGGCTGTAATATTGAGACGAATCTGGGACATAGCGAGCGCCGGTATATTTGCCTACAGCCGGCCTTGGATGTCATCACTGCTTGTTCAGAAAGGTGCAGAAACTCAACATCATAAATCTGACCTTTTGAAAAATGTTTAATTTATTCTATATAATAAATAGCAGTATAGCCCGGCGTTGCTCGGGTGTAATGAAAGCTTTAAAATTAATCCATGGATCTGGAGCTCAGACTCTTTAGACGTTGGCACGAAAGACTAAAAAGCAATAGTTATTCCCAATTAAAGCGAAACCGTAGACTGAAAGAAAAATGAATGGATGTAAATCAAATTTGATTTCCTGGTATCGATATCAAATAAATTTTTTTCGTCTTAAACTGAATTTTGAAGGATAAATAAGTCCTCTGAGTAAATGGTATCATGGCTGAGACTAAGAACTACAATTATACTTACTTAGAGCCAAACCCGAAGCAAAAACTAAAATAAAAGGGCTGAAAAATACAGACATACAGGCAGATAAACACACACACACACACACACACACACACACACACACACACACACACACACACACACACAAACAAACATCTTGCCTTTTATATATATAATCGATTTTCGTTTCTTATGTCTTTGTCTATGAGTATATCAAATATTTATTAAAATCGGACCACTCCTTCTATAAACCGATATTTTCGAATATCGATTTTCGATATTTATCGGGGCTACCTCGACACAAAACCTAGCTAAGAACACACGCAGACGCTTATAGTACAACTGTGCAAAATTTCAAGAAAATCGGTTCCGACGTTTTGGAGTCTATAGGTAACGGACACACACACACATACACACACACAGACAAAGTTCCATTTATAAATAAGTTTAGATTAGATTTGTTTGCTAGTGAAAGATAGCTATTATTATCAACCTTTTAATCCCGTCATTTAACATAGGCATTCCCTAATGTCTGCTAACGAGAATTTTGGAATTTAAAAATGCAAGCAATTATATAAAAAAACAAAATCTTTATGTTGATCCGTAATCATTTTGTTGATGTTAAATTATGAACAGCATCGTGATCATGTTTTACATCTGCTGCAGGCTCTTAGATAATGAGATCTGAGATATGAAAAATGGCATGCGATTCCACATGCGAATGTTTGCGAGTTGGCTGGACTCTCGCCTGGCGCGGCGGCTACTCTTCTTTTAACGTTTTCCTGTGGTTTCCTTCGACCAGGGAATTTCCTTGGCAGAAATGCTGTCGTGCCGGCTTCTGGGATGTCCCCTGTTGTATCGACAGAAGCTGAATGTCCATTCCAGTAAGTTCATGATTCTCTTCCTTGCGACTCCACTACATCAACGGCCACAGATCAGGGGTTAGAGTTTTGAAAAACTGTTATCCTCCATCCTTATCACTTATCACACCGCAAAGACAATCTAGAATTATGTTACACTTACATGCATAAACAGTATTTACGACTTTTCAGTTAATTTCATGGAACTATAAATGTCGCCTCTCCTTGAATTAGGGACTCCATAATTTATGCTAACGTTTGTTTAACACGCCGAATGCCCATGAATCTTGATTACCCAATGAAAATCAAACATCACACAAATAAACATATCAGAATTTCTTTCTTTTTTTTCTCCATATCTCATTCTCTGATAAAGATTTAATCAAAGTAAAACGCGTAAGATTAATAAAAGTTTTGATTTGCTCTTTATCTTATCTGTCGGATTCTGATACGTATTTGCTCTGTATTTGAACCCATTTCACACACACACACACACACACACACACACACATACACACACACACACACACACACACACATATATATATATATATATATATATTGTTGTGTAAAAAGACAAACAAACTTCTCTACACTAAACTGTTGAACCCAGACATTTCCACTCACTATTAATGACGCGTTCTGCTCAGAGGAACGTCGCTGCAAAGTGGTCTGACACATTGTTGCACAAATCACAGTATTTGCTGATATTGTATTATTAATCCATGGGATTAAAGATATTTTTCACTAATATTTTGTTTCAGTGATTTCATTGAAAGATTATTGCAAGCAGAAGTCTATGTATAATATTTTAATGATCAAAGAGAAACAGGCGTTGCTACCGACGTTATAACAAGAAAAAAAAAGCAACATTCAAAAATTACTGTTTTCTACAAGCAGTAGTTGATGTATAATATCTTTTTTTTAACGCGAGGTTGTAAAAAACACCAGGTTGGGAAACTGGCGCGAGATATCCTTCTCTTAATGAGGGTGAATGGGCCTCTCTTAAGTCGTGGTAGGCAACCCATCTAGTGATGGTGTCACGATAAAAACACCCTTGATAGCTCTGGCGAAGCATCAAGTATTCAGCTACCGACAAGATTTTGAATCCGAGGCCGCAAAATGATGATGATTAAGCAGGACGACGAACATTATAACACACACACACACACACACACACACACACACACACACACACACACACACACACACACATATATATATATACATATATAGTCATCCACAGACAGATCTGTTTCGCTGTATCACAGCAGATCAGTACGGTTAGACTCCGATTGCTTTCTACCCATTGATTGGCGTCAGTCGATTCTACCTCTGAGCTATGGGTGCTCGGTAGAAGGTGGCAGACTTTTTAGCCTGTACATTATCATTATACAAGCCCAATAGCTGAGAGTGTTCTAATTAATTGCTGAATGGACGATGCGTAGATGCCAGAGTAGCTACTGTTTTTCGAAGTCTACCATTCTTCCAGAGTGCTCAATCAGGGTGTGAGAGCGTAAATAGTCAACTGCAAACAGATCTGTTTCGCTGTATCACAGCTCATCAGTATGGTTAGACAGCCGATTGCCTTTTACCCAGGATTGAAACCCGACCGATTCTACATCTGAGCTACGGGCGCTCGGTATATATGTATATTTGGGCAGCCTTAATTTAAGCATGTTTCGTTAAAAATGACGGACAAGGAAAATTTTAATAATTTTTTATTTAATATTTTTAGTGTTTTTTACGTTTTTCTTTTGTGGAGATAAGGAATGTAAAAATGTTGCACAATCTTTACTTTCCAAGCACTTTCAGCCACGTCACTGGCCATGTTCAGGGATGTTTTTTTCCGGTGTTTTTATGTCCGATTTCTTCCATATATTTTATCAAGACAAAATTGTCGTCGACTTACCTTGTGTAAATCTCCGGTTTGTCGGTGGTTCTAAAGACATGGTTTTCGATATAGGACATAAAATCTCGAGAAAGTATTGACACTGTTAATTTGCATGTAAATGTTACCATTATTGTCGGATAATATATATATATATATAGTCATCCGCAGACAGATCTGTTTCGCTGTATCACAGCAGATCAGTACGGTTAGACTCCGATTGCTTTTTAACTCAGGATTGAAACCCGACTGAATTGTCGTCAGTCGGCGATTCTACCTCTGAGCTATGGGCGCTCGGTAGAAGAAAGCATACTTTTTAGCATGTACATTATCATTATACACGCCCAATAGCTGAGAGTGTTCTAATTCATTGCTGAATGAACGATGCGTATACCGGCCATAATTATTAGGCCACCCCAATTTCTGTAAAACAAATGATAAATTTCGTACTAGTATTTATTGCCAAGTGGATAATTCTAAATGAAAATAGAATGGTTCTTTTTTTAATACTGCAGAATAATATGTGCATCAAATGATCTGATCTGGTGACCAGTTTTTGCGCTCTCTTCCCCATGCTAGTCTCTTCTTCTTATTGGCTGGACGAAGCAAAGGCTTCCTGGTTGTCTTGTAAAGTTTTGCAAAGTAATAATAACAAAAGAACCATTTTACTTTCATTTAGAATTATCCACTTAAAAATAGTATATAATACATTATTTCTTTAAAAAAAAACTGGGGTGGCCTCATAATTATGGCCGGTAGTTTAAATGTTACCATTATGGTTGAAAAATAGAGTTTGTATGGGGCACGCGTTGAGTAGTTTCCGAAGAATTTCTCATTGGATTTTTAGAAGAAGGATTGATGGGTGCTTACAAAATCGATAAAAGTCATAAGTGGTGTCCCAGAGGTATATTAACAAGAAATGGTTTGTATAAGCAGTAACCTAAAGCGTAATATCTACCCTGAATACATGACAGCAGCTCCAACAAACTGGGATAGAAGGGTGCAAGAAGATATCAACACTCAGAAAACTGTCTTAGTCTGCCTACCCTATGAGAAGGACCATCAGATAAATACAAAAGATGTGTGGTCCATATAACATTAGGTCGACTTTCAAAAGTGTTTCAACACTTCGCAGATACCGCTTCCGTGTAAGACCTCTCATAGAAGAGAACATGACTAAGAACTGCGTGTACGCCGTCCCATGCAGCTGCGGTAATAAATATACTAAAATAAAAAATATTAAAGAAAAACGAGCAACCCCTTAATATAAGTCTGGAAGAACAGCGCGAGGCTGAAATACGAGAGGAAATAGAAAAATCAGGCGTAGCTGATCACATATAGAGAGAAAAGGGAGATAACCGCATCCTATGTAATGAATTTGAAAACAATAGATATAAAACACCATTAGTAAATATGAAAACTTAAGGAATCAGTGTAAATGCTAGGCCACAAACATTTCCTAAGTCGGTCAAACATAGAAATTAATACAGTTTGGAAACCAATAATAGAGAATGCTTATTAATAGAAAAAGCCATGAGAAATTACATAAACTTAAGTAATCAGTGCATATGCTAGGCCACAAAAATCTCGGAAGCTGGACAAGCATAGAAATGAATGCAATATGAGAACCAGTAATACAGAATGCTTATTGAGAGCAAACGCTATTAGAAATTACATAGATTTAAGGAATCAGTGCATATGCTAGACCACAAATATCTCCTAAGCCGGCCAAGAATAGAAATGAATGCAATATGAGAACCAGTAACACAGAATGCTTATTAACAGCAAACGCTATTAGAAATTACATAGATTTAAGGAATCAGTGCATATGCTAGGCCACAAAGATCTCCTAAGTCGGTCAAGCGTAGAAAAAACAGTTATAAAAAAAAACAATTACAACCATCAAAATTTTTTTTAACAATCGTTTCACCCCAAGCAGTTTCAAGGTAGTTTCGCCACTGGTGCGCAGTGGGGATTGTAGTATATATATATATAAAGATGAAGGATGATGAGAGGGAGCAAAAGATGCAGTGCGACGCTTGCCGGCAGACCAACTATTTCTCTTTCTTTCCTTCCTATGGTCGCCTAAAGGAAAGGGATTTCAGGTTTCCTCTTCTCGGCCCGTTACACAGTTCTAGATGGGAGGTTGGGTGTGGGTACTCCAGATGAGTCAAATGTGGAATTGGAAGAGAATATACGGACAAAGCACTCAACCTTGTCCGCCATGGCAGTGAGGACCTCAAATTGATTGAATAGAAGAGGGATTGAGGGTTTGCTGCTGTTTAGCACACTTTTGTGCTACACTTAACGAGATGCTATACGCTGCTTCATTCTATCGGCTAACAAAAGCTTAGTATCATTTAGGTTCTAAATGATACTCGTCATAGTATTCAAATTTAGTTGGGTGGATCAGAGGAAGATAACAGCAGGCTTTTTGTTGAATTCGAAAGCCTCGTCTCTCATGTTAAAAATAGAGTCATTTGAATCCAGGCTCGCTGGTTGCCCAGAATGCCTTTGCAAACAGGATCCCGTCCGCGGGCCGTAGGTTGCCGACCTTGAGTTAGGACATGCTTGCATTCATTACAGGCAGAGACAATAAACCGCCTATTGTAGTCAGACGCTAAATCCGGAAGAAGTGGTTCCTGTTGAAAATGGCAAATGAGAAATCAAGAAAAGACCAATGGGACAAATGAGGTTTGAGTTGAATTTTCCTGACCGGAATGAAATCACCGACGCCATTTTCTCTCAGGAGATTGAAAATTGACATTACAAATAAAATCGAAGAACGATTCCCAGTCCGCTCTTTGGTAGCAGTAAGATATTCTGCTGGTAGGAGATTCCTGGATGGAGGAGGAGTTGAAAGAGATATTAATGGAAACCACAGCATGATCAGAGTTGCCAAGAGAGCCAAGCTGCATGACGTGACATGAGTCAGGGATAGAAGTAAAGCAGTGATCTAGAAGAGAAGCATGCCCTTCAGAATTACTGGTGAAACGCGTGTGGAAATTCACCAGTTGCGAGAGGGACTGAGTAATTGAGAAGCTCAGAGTATGGACGTCGGCAAATCAGTGATGGAGTTTTTATCCACTTGGCATGGTGGAAATAGAAATCCTCAAACACAGATACAGTAGCGTCCAAAAGTTTAGGGCTATTAAGAACAAGTGAATTTAAATATTTGGTTGATGAAGGCATTGAAGTGATGGACTGGCCACCTCAGAGTCCGGACCTCAACCTTATAGAGAACATTTGGAAGATTATTGGTGATTGAGCGCGACTTCAAAATCCCAGTAAACCAAGACGAACTTTGGGAAGCATTGAAAAATGACTGAAACAAGATAAATCCATCATTTTGCAAGAAATTGAATAACTCTTGTAGCAAAAGATGCCAAGAAGTTATCAATAGTGAAGGGCTGTTCACCAAGTATAAAAAAAAACCTTTTTGTATTTTCTTAATGTCATGTTTTGTATTGTTTTTCAAGGTAGCCCTTAACTTTTGGACGCCTTGATTTTTCAGAATATTTCATAAATTGTTTATGACTTGCAAGATAATTCTTGTACTTCAATAAAATTTTCACCACTGATAGATATTATGCATACCTCAGTGCGTGATAAAAATTAGGACGTAGTAATTAGTAGTTTTGTTTTAATAGATATTTAAATTTACTTGTTTTTACTAGCCCTTAACTTTTGAACGCTACTGTATATTAGCGAATGGTTGAGAAGAAATAGCCTTGTTATATTATCTGAGATACAACGATGTTCTCTCGGCCAGCTCAATGAATAAAAGCGTTAGTTGAATCCACTGTGAGGTCAATATCTGGCTAGAGCAGAGGTGAAAATACCAAAGATAGAGAGTTAAATTAAAAGAAGATAAATGATGCTGATCCCGAGACAACTGGATCTCTGTAAACTAAATTACACAAGACTCGTGAAACAAGAACAATCTACCCACATAATTGAGGGTTCGGTTCAAAATTCCAATCACCTGAAGAAGATCGTGTTGACAATGTCAACTATAGTTTATAAATATAGAATACAGAGCAGTACGTAATCTGTCCAATGAAACAACGTCAAAGATTAAAACTCACGAGTCAGACATTCTACTGAATCGGACTATATCGCTAATACTCTGGAAAATATGGTCGCCTTTATACATGTCGCACTGAATATTTTGAGCCTTCTGATTGGTTAAAACTTTCTATTAGTGAACTATAAAATCAGTCAGCTCATGGCTGGCTCACTAGTATACAAGGGTACACAAAAACTCCAACGTCTGAAAAATCGTGAATATGTTAACAAAGATGAGGACATGTCAGAAGAATGTAAGTTGGTCGACCGTTAGGCTGAGGGTGAGCCAAAGGCTCCACACTTTTTTTCGCTGATACCTTGCGGTAGGGGTGGGCGCGATTCCTATCCCAGTATTTCTCCACTTACCCTCGATTCTTCTAGTTGTTGTTGAGAGCGAAATAGAGAGTACCACTTTTAAAATCTTTTAAAGTCTTGGTTCGATTTCAGCCAAAATTGGGTCATTTGTCTATTATTACATGAACCTTTGATGTATGCAAAAATATTTCGAATCGATTAACAGGGTACAGCAGAAATCACCGAAACGCTTAGAATTTACGAAATTTTCTCGGAGTCGCCATATGCGAATTCAACCAAAATCAGGTAACTTGTAGATCAACGTCCGAACCTTTGATGTACACAAAATATTTTCGAATGAGCGTACAAGGGTCGTCAAAAACCAACGACAAACATAATTTCGGGTGAACTTTTGCGCGCTTTTATGAATTTCTCCAAGACGCTTCACTTAAACTAAACCAAAATCAAGTTAGTAGTAGATCAAAGTCTGATGTCTTGATATGCGAACAAAAATTTTATTTGACACACAGGGTCCAGCAAAAAATAAATAGAAAATGTTGCATTTTTGGGATTGATTATTTTTCCGAAACGCTTAGATGTATTCCAAGAAAAATCAGGTCTGTTTAGTAACTTCTATCTTATCATATGCCATAACAATTTCACGTTTTCTACAAGGCGCCAACCCTTCCGAAATTACACGGACAATGCATCCACTTCTGCGTCACAACGTCATTGCATCACATTACAGGTTCCTGTAAGGCCTGCCCCCGTTCTTACAATTGCACAAACACCATTCCCGCTTACTGGCATGAATCCCGTTTTACAAATACAACAAAAACTAATAATTACTTCGCATTTTTTTTAGCTTAAGCTTCACAGCAAATGTCATAACGGATCTTTTTGAATAAGTAATTGACCTTAACATTTCAATATAACCACTAAAAATCCCGAACAACGCCGGGCTATATATATATATATATATATATATATATATATTGTCTTACATCGATGACACGATTCAGAGTTTCAGGTACTATGCTATCATCAGTTGGATTTATTAAACTGACAGTTTAGTAGATTTGAATTTAAGTTTATTTAGCACTGTTTTATTAAGATCTGAATAATAATACTATACATGTGTACACCCTCATATGCATACATATTAATTCACGTAAATATATATATGTACACACACACATATATCTAAACATATTTATAAATGGAACTTTGTCTGCGTATGTGTGTGTGTGTGTCTCTGTGTGTTTGTCCGTTACCTATA
>JBBBDQ010002446.1:1900000-1965000 GCA_037127315.1 Ascarosepion bandense | reverse complement strand
TGTCGATTTTCTTGTCTTTTGATTGGACAAAAAATTGGACATTGTATCCTTTTGCTTTCCTAAAATGCTTGCATTAAGATTAGCCTAATATTTGTTGAAAAAAAAATTCTTATTGGTTAATTTAGATATTTGAGAAAATATTTGAATGTTTGTGGGTGTATGCAAAAAATTAGATTATCTGAGTAAAGAGAGTTTGAAAATCCGGCAAAGCCATACAATTTTACTAAAATTATTTAAATTTCGACTTTAAATCACCCATACAAATATTGACATGACGCTAAACAAAATAAACCAATCAAACAACCAATCTTTCGTGGTATTAACCCATATAATTTCTTAGGAATCAAGCTGTTTTCCAAAATATGTCTTCAACAAAACTACAGCATAAAACACACATATGACTGCTTCTAGTCCACACTGGTTTAATCATGTTTGCACAAACATTTAATGCCAAAAAGTTGGGGTTTTAAAGTTTTTTTTAAATGTTCAGTTATGGTGAGAAGGTTGATTTAATCAAATTTTAATGAAAATGTTTGTGGTTTATTCTAAAAATGTCTTCTATTTTTGTATTCAAAATTGTTTCGCTGAGAATCTTTTCCATCAAAAATGTATATTTTTCTATATAGTCTATTTTTATGTATATAAAGTGTATCTTTTTTACTTTCATAGTGTTTTGACCCCCAGTTTATGGGTTAACTATTTGCCCATAGCTGGGACCCTAACAGGTGCTACCACTCCGGCTCACAGTGGACCTGGAAACCACAGCAATCAATAGGTGGTTCTAGGCTCATCACAAACATTAAATCAGAAGCTTTGCTGCCGGATGCAGTTTACCGTCATACCCAGGACCTTTTCTAGTTCGATCTTCAGCATTAGAGATGCTTTTTCGAAGTAATAATTATTTTTCTGGTAGAGTTTACTTTAAAAAGACATAAATAATAATAATAATAATAATATTGTCTTATTAAGTACAGCCCACACACTAAGGAAAACTTTATCTATGTAATGCTAGGGATGATAGGGAAGATAGAAAAACATGAAATGGAGTCATAACAACACGCCACGACCTGCCTTAGGTCTCCCCGCAGACTTGGTTGGTATGTGAGACCAAAGCAGAAATCGAAATATGATGAAAAAATGACATAATAATAATAATAATAATGGATGTTCTGTACTTGCCCCAAATGAATATAAAAATCGTCACGAAAATGTGGGGCAATATTTAAACTAGACAATGTGCAAACATCTTGGAAAAAATTCCAATAAACAATGGTATGAACATCAGTCAGCACCTTTCACAGAAATAGAAGACGTCACTATTCGATGAAGCTACACAATCTTTGCAGGCAGGAAAATTGACGCAAATTGTCAAAAAACAAAATGAAAAAAAAAACTTCCTACAAACTGATATGGCTTGCCCAGTAGACTGTAACATGGCTACCAAAGACTTTGAAAAACTATATAAAAGACTCGGTAATTTAAATAAAAAAAATGTGGAAATTGCAATCAAGAATAGTACTAGTAATAGTAGGTGCACTTGGAATGATAAAAACGGAACAAAACAACATATTGAAAAAATCCTTGGAAATCCCAGCTTAAGAAAAATATTTTGATAATTACAGTCCACACATTAAAAATAACTTTGTCCATGTAACGCTAGTTATGTGATGGGAGTTGGAAAAAGAAATCATGAAAAATAGCCATAACAAAACACCACTACCTGCGTTAGGTCTTCCCGTATACATAAAAGGTAAGATAAAATAATAATAATAATAATAATAATAAAAGAAGGCAGTGAATTCAAACAAGATTTACAGTTAGTAGATTCTGTAGAAAAGCAGAACGGAAGCCAAGAGCCGGCTATTGCGGCAAAGAATATGAAAATGAAAGCCAAAGATAAAGCTCTTGAACAGATGAAACAGCGCTGGCAAGACAAACCTCTGCATGGCCAATATCCAGTACGTGTCAATAAATCCAATGTTGACAAAGTTAATACTCATCAATGGTTACGTGCATCTGGATTAAAGTCTGAAACTGAAGGCTTTATTCTTGCAGCACAAGACCAAAGTCTTTTCACGAGAAACTTTCAGGCAAATATTATGCATAATAATATGGATCCAAAGTGCAGGTTTTGTGATAAACACCAAGAAACAATAGACCACCTAATCTCAGGCTGTTCTGTGCTTGCCCCAAATGAATATAAAAATCGCCACGATAGAGTTGGGCAATATTTACATTGGGCAATATGCAAACATTATGGAAAAGCTGTAGGCAAACACGGTTACAGAAATAGAAGATGTAACCATTCTATGGGATTACACCATCTACACAGACAGAAAAATTGAAGCAAACAGGCCAGACATTATTGTTAAAAACCAGAAGGAGAAAACCTGTCTATTAATTGATATGGCTTGTCCAGCGGATTGTAACATAGCAATCAAGGAATTTGAAAAACTGTCAAAATACAAAGACCTGGAAATTGAAATAGAAAAAATGTGGAAATTGAAAACAAGAGTTGTGCCAGTGATGGTAGGTGCACTTGGAATGATAAAAAATGGAACAAAACAACACATTGAAAGAATCCCTGGAAACCCCAGCTTAAGAGATATACAAAAAACTGTCTTATTAAGTACAGCCCACACACTTAGTAAAACTTTATCTATGTAATGCTGGGGATGATAGGGAAGATAGAAAAACATGAAATGGAGCCATAACAACACGCCACTACCTGCCTTAGGTCTCCCCGCAGACTTGGTTGGTAGTGAGACCAAAGCAGAAATCGAAATATGATGAAAAATGACATAATAATAATAATAATAAAAATTATCTGTTTCTTCTTTAAACGATCCTAATAGATTCTTTCTTAAAAACAGAAAATAAATAATAAATAATCTTTCTTAAAAACAGAAAATAAATAATAAATAATCTTTCTTAAAAACAGAAAATAAATAATAAAAAATCTTTCTTAAAAACAGAAAATAAATAATAAATAATCTTTCTTAAAAACAGAAAATAAATAATAAATAATCTTTCTTAAAAACAGAAAATAAATAATAAATAATCTTTCTTAAAAACAGAAAATAAATAATAAATAATCTTTCTTAAAAACAGAAAATAAATAATAAATAATCTTTCTTAAGAACAGAAAATAAATAATAAATAATCTTTCTTAAAAACAAAAAATAAATAATAAATAATCTTTCTTAAAAACAAAAAAATAAAACATGTTAATCTTAAAAACAAAATAATAAAACTATGATAATCTTTCTTAAAAACAAAAAAATAAAACATGTTAATCTTAAAAACAAAATAATAAAACTATGATAATCTTTCTTAAAAACAGAAAATAAATAATAAATAATCTTTCTTAAAAACAGAAAATAAATAATAAATAATCTTTCTTAAAAACAAAAAAATAAAACATGTTAATCTTAAAAACAAAATAACAAAACTATGATAATCTTTCGTAAAAACAAAAAATAAAACAAGACAACAGAAAAAAATACGATGAAAAACACTAAAATCAGTTTGATACAATTTTTACAATATTCTTTCTAGGAAAAATGCGCATTTATTTATTTTTATTTATTCATTCATTCATTCGATATATTTATTTATTTTTCGATGACCTTATTTTCGACGATTTTAATGAAAAAATAACAGAATATACGACTTTAATGAAAAAATAACAAAATATACGACTTTAATGAAAGAATAACAGAATATACGACTTTAATGAAAAAATAACAGAATATACGACTTTAATGAAAAAATAACAGAATATACGACTTTAATGAAAGAATAACAGAATATACGACTTTAATGAAAAAATAACAGAATATACGACTTTAATGAAAGAATAACAGAATATACGACTTTAATGAAAGAATAACAGAATATACGACTTTAATGAAAGAATAACAGAATATACGACTTTATTGAAAGAATAACAGAATATACGACTTTAATGAAAGAATAACAGAATATACGACTTTATTGAAAGAATAACAGAATATACGACTTTATTGAAAGAATAACAGAATATACGACTTTAATGAAAAAATAACAGAATATACGACTTTAATGAAAGAATAACAGAATATACGACTTTATTGAAAGAATAACAGAATATACGACTTTAATGAAAGAATAACAGAATATACGACTTTATTGAAAGAATAACAGAATATACGACTTTAATGAAAGAATAACAGAATATACGACTTTAATGAAAGAATAACAGAATATACAGTGGGCGAAGAAATAATTATTGAGATAAGTATTAAAAAAACAAAATGAATTAAAGTGGAAAAGAAAAAGTTGACATACGTTTGAGTTATTACTGGAGTGAAATTTAAAAATAATAATCTTAATAATTATTTTTCTTGCAAGGACTAGTGATGGTAGCAACAATTTCTTTTTTTCTTTTAACAAAATACTCTTTAAGTCTAGTGACGTTTTTTTCCGTTGAGTGGCAGTTACGTCCAAGTTTGTTTTTTTTAACCAGCGTCTTTCTCTTTGAATTTTTTTCTATATGAAAGTCTGTTTTACAATTTTAACATAAACATGAATTTTTCTTCATATATTATTTAATTTATCTGTTTCTTCTTTAAATGATCCTAATAAATAGAATCATCAAATTTCTTATTATTCATATTTCCCTTAGTTGTCTATATTTCAAAATAATATGTTTTTAACTATCATAATTTTCTTAAAATTTAAAAAACAAAACAAAACAAGACAACAGGAAAAAATACGATTTTGTTGATTCGTCTATTCTGGTTGCAATTCTTTTTATCTCATTAATTTCAGCCTCAGTCATGCGAAATAACCGATTGACAGAGGCTGAAATTAAAGAGATAAAAAAAATTGCAACCAGAATAGATGAATCAACACAATATGAAAAGGAACCGGAATCAGAAATAAAAAGTAGTAACATCAAGCATGCCACAGGTCATAATGTAGAAACCGTGATACACACAAATCACTGTGAAGATAATGCTGTAAGTTTAAAAGTGCTGGAAAGGTGTGCTCTGAGTCAGTTACAAGAAAACAATAAAACGAGTTCAGAACACATTGAACAGAATTATTTCACGGAAAATAAGAACAGTATACAAGAAGCCCAGGAAGAAATCAAGAACCATAAAAGTCAAATACAAATATTGCAATGGAGGAACGAGAACAGCTCCCAAAATTACAACCAAAAAAGCATAACCTCGAAACTATTAAGCTCTACAATGCAGCACTCAAATTAATTTTGGATGAAGAAGACACTCATACAAATCTCAATGAAGCAATATATGCATCAGCAATAGCAGGAACAAAAAAATTGAGCATCAAATTAAAAATAAGGCAGTCTCGCAGACATGAAGATCCACCTTGGAAAAGAAAATACAAAAAGAAATCAAACTTAGAAGTGCACTATCAGTACTCGATGAACTGACAAGAGGAATAAATGTAAGAACTAGAAAAGGCAGAAGAGTCGAAAGAAAATACAATATTAGGAATGAAAATGAAGTCCTATCAACTAAGGAACAAATAAAGCAGACAATACAACTGAAGGCTCAAAGAATAAGACGCTATGAGAAAAGATCAAGATTCTACAGACAAAACAAGATTTTTCAAACCGATGCAAAGAAATTTTACAGAGAAATAGGCAAAAAAGAATTGAAGTGACAGTCCCCCCCCACCAAAAAAATGGAAGAAGTTATACAGTTCTGGGAAAAAATATGGGCTTGGAGAACATAACAAAGAAGTAGATTGGATTGCACAAGAGATAGAACGAATAAAAATTAAACCAGAACAGACATGGGCTGGAATCACAGAAGAGGATATTAAAGTTGCACTGAAAAAAGCACACAATTGCAAATTTCCAGGTATAGATAAAATTCCTAACTTTGGCTATATTATTTAAATACAGCACATGGAAAAACTAGACAAAGATCTTCAAGAAATGATGAACGATCCCACTAAAATTGCTGCATGAATGAATAAAAGAATTACATTTCTTCTACTCAAGAATAGTGACACAAACAACCCGAAAAACTACAGACTAATTACATGGCTTCCAACAACATACAAACTATTAACATCTATTTTAACAAAACATACATATTTCTTCTTGGAAAGAAATGACATATTACCGCTTGAACAAAAAGGCTGCAAACGTGGCTGTTACGGAAGTGAAGACCAATTGCTTATAAACACAATGATCCTGGAAAACTGCTACAATGCAAAGAAAAAACTTAGTACTGCCTTGATAGAATATCGTAAGGCATTCTATTGTGTGCCACATTCCTGGATCTTAACATAGAAACAACAAAGGACTGGATGATACAATTAGTGAAACAACATAAAAACATAAACAAAAAATATTCAATAATAAAAGAAGGCATTAAATACAAACAAGATTTACATTTAGTAGATTCTGTAGAAAAGCAAAACAGAAGCCAAGAACCAACTATTGCGGCAAAAAATATGAAAATGAAAGCCAAAGGTAAAGCTCTTGAACAGATGAAACAACGCTGGCAAGACAAACCTCTGCATAGCTAATATCCAGAACGTGCCAATAAATCCAATGTTGATAAATGTAATACTCATCGATAGTTACGTTCATCTAGATTGAAGGTTTTATTCTTGCAGCACAAGACCAAAGTCTTTTAACTAGACAGTTTCAGGTAAATGTTATATATAATAATGTGGATCCAAAATGCTTGTTCTCTGATAAACACCAAGAAACAATAGACCATCTAATCTCAGGTTGTTCTGTACTTGCCCCAAATGAATATAAAAATCGTCACGATAGAGTGGGGCAATATTTACACTGGACAATGTACAAACACTATGGAAAATCTGTAAATAAACACTGGTATGAATATCACCCAGCACCAGCCCACAACTAAGGAGAATTTTGTCTATGTAACGCTAGGTATGATAGGGGAGATAGAAAAAAACATGAAATGGAGCCATAACAACACGCCACTACCTGTCTTACGTCTTCCCGCAGACTTGGTTAGTAGTGCGACCATAGCAGAAGTAAAAATATGATGAAAAATGACATGACAATAATAATAGGTAAAAAAAAAATGCAGGTTCTGTGATAAACACCAAGAAACAATAGACCATCTAATCTCAGGATATTTTGTACTTGCCCCAAATAAATATAAATATCGTCATGATATTTGCATTGGACAATGTGCAAACACTGTGGAAAATATGTAAACAAACATTTGTATGAACATCACTCAGCACCAGTTACAGAAATAGAAGATGTCACCATTCTATGGGATTACACTATCTACACAGACAGAAAAATTGAAGCAAATAAGCCGGACATTATTGTTAAAAACCAGAAAGTTAAAAACTTGCCTCTTAATTGATATGACTTGTCCAGTGGATTGTAACATAGCAACCAAGGAATTCGAAAAACTGTCAAAATATAAGGACCTGGAAATTGAAATAGAAAAAATGTAGAAATTGAAAACAAGAATCGTACCGGTGATAGTGGGTGCACTTGGAATGATAAAAATATGAAACAAAACAACACATTGAAAGAATCCCTGGAAACCCCAGCTTAAGAGATATACAAAAATTGTCTAATTAAGTACAGCCCACACAGTAAGGAGAACTTTGTCTTTGTAACGCTAGGGATGTTAGGGGTGATAAAAAAAACATGAAATGTAGCCATAACAACGCACCACGACCTGCCTTAGGTTTTTCCGCAGACTTGGTAGGTCGTGCAACCATAGCAGAAATCGAAATATGCCGAAAAATAACATAGTAATAGTATTTAATAATGCACCATTTTCGACAAATGTGTTTTTTATGAATATGAGAATTAATAAGAAGTGTTTTAATTTAAAGAAACTACATAAACTTAAGTTCCATATATGTGTGCATGTGTCATAATAACAGATAATTAAAAGATTTTGTTTAAAAAATTTTTTAATTTTTTTTTTATAAGCGTTTCACCCCGAGCAAGGCATGTCACTGCCACAACTGCGCAGGGAGCTACGTAGAGTGGAGAAAGGATGATTAAATATAGGAAATGTCAGAGGGTGGGTGATAGGCGGGTAAGGATACCGAGAATGAGGGTTGGGTAGATGAGAGTGTTCTGAGAATAATTGTGAGTTAGTGTGATAGGAGGTGTCTATTGAACCTACATTTAAACACCTGGAGATTGTAACTGTCGTGACAACAGAGTTGTGGAAGGGAGTTCCACAGGCGGGAAGCGCGAGAAAAGAAGCTGTTGGAGTAGAATTTACGGTTACATCTTATTTGTTTAACTGTAAAAGGGTGGGACCTAGTTGCTAATCTAGTATCTCGTGTAAATTCGTGCTTAGGCGGCACCAGTGATCTAAGCTCATCGGAGCAGTAGCCATGAAAGTACTTGTAGAAGAGGCACAGGAAAGCCACATCAAGCCGGTGAGAGAGCGGCTGCAGCCGGTCTGCCAAGTCAGTATCAACCACGTTACAGAAAATGTCTCTATTTATTCTCTATTTCTTCTGATATAAATGCGGTTTGATATATAAGCTAAAAAATATTATTGATCGAGTAGTATCGACCAGAAATTAAGTAGAAACATGTTCCCCAATATTTTTGAAAGAATGTCTGAACCTAGTATGGATCTCAGTGATGAAATAAATGAGACATTGTCCATGTAAGGAATGAAAATTCAAATGCCGTTAAAAAATTCTTGATTTCCGATCGAAGCAGCCAAATTTTTGGACCTCAACTTGAGCGTTCCAATAGACGCTAACAATAATTTGATGTAAAAATAAACTTCTCTCAATTTAAAAAAAATATTTTAAGAAAGAAAATCGGAAAATAAAGGGAAACTATTGTAATTTAAACAAGACAGGGTTATTTCCCCTTTGCTTTGTCATAGCTTTTTAAAAATGTAATCGATACGTCATACTTGTCATGCATTTTATTGCATCTTGAGTGAAATAGAAATTAATGAAGAAAATATAAATAATTTATTCAGTTCTCAAATTTCTTTCTTTGCTCATGACACACCAGTTTTACTCTGGTATTGAAATGTGGTTAATTCGATAAGCTGAAGTTGGTCAGTCAGTTAAGTACCATACGCTTGGGCGATAATGTCTCGAAAGAGACATGACTGACTGGGCAGAAGATTATCCCGCAGTAGGTTGCCATTGCTTTCTGCGGTAGAGTGGTTGCCGACCAAGGCTATAGAACCCAATCTGTCCTGTTATTTAACCCATAACTGGAAGGAATAGGCGGATTTGCGCGTTGGTAGGTAATCTAAAAATAATCGGGAGTTTGTTGTTAATTGTCGTAATTTTAACGAAAGCAAAACGAAAATTCTATCAATTAATAACCTGAAAAGCTCCTTTCCGATTCACTTCACTACGGCTGATGCTAACCTCCACGAGAGTGACTCGTTACACATTCTCGGTTTAATATTCTCGGCTGATTTGAAGTGGAAAGACTATATTACATCTTTGTCAAGTCTGATGGTATTAAAGTCGTTTATTGTGTCGTGTTTGTCGTGTTAGACAATTTTCTGTTATCTATTTTACATACTTACAAAACCCTCTTTTGTTCATCCTTAGAAATATTCGGTTCGGTGCTTGTTATGGTGAAACACACCTATTCTACAGTGAATAGCCTCCCCCACCGAATTTAAGTAGGAGTAGTAAGAGGAACGAGGGTCAGTCGATGCTGGACGATAGTAGTCGAGAGTTAGTCGAATACGAAAGTAGTCAGCGACCTGGCAAGATTACACTGCGTAATACATATTATATCAAGTTCTTAACGTTTTGTGCGTCGAACCTATTAGGACCGACTTTAGCACAAATACTAGCCTCCACGGCGAAAATAACCCCACAACAGTGCTCCTGTAGCATATTTAGACAGTCATAATTAAATCCAAAGAAGAAGCAGCAATATCATTGATCCTGACCTGGTGTCTCGGTTTAAGTCACTTTTTCACCGTCGTAATGTAGATTCCTTGTGAATTTCTATAAATATCTTCATTGTAAACTTTCCTCTTTGGTAACTACATTTTATTAATTTAATCGCAGTACTAGATTGGCGGTAAGTTCTCAGGAAGTCACAGTTAATTAGCTACTTGTAACCGTAAGTTCTACGTAAACAGTTTCTTCTCTCACACTTATCATTTGTGAATCTTTCTTCATGCTTTCCAGTCAACTTTGATCTTGAAATATTTAAATGCAATGTCAATCGTTAGCTACTCTCTTCATTATTTTTCTGTTCTTCACACTCCAAAATGTTTCTATTTTCTTCTTGTTCTTTCACACTCTACAACCTCCTGCGTCATCGTGGCTTTAATGCCTTGCATGGGGTGGGTGACATGAATAATATACGGCGTAAGTTAAAAATGGGTGGGTAGTATGTGGAATAGGTTTGTTTATCGTTATATTATTACAATGGTGTTCATTTATAGGATCAGTTACGTGCCATACGTCATACACGATTTGGGCGATCATGTCTCGAAAGAGACATGACTGACTGGGCAGAAGATTATCCCGTAATAGGTTGCCATTGCTTTCTGCGGTAGACTGGTTGCCAGCTAAGGCTATAGAATCCAATCTGTCCTATTATTTAACCCATAACTGGAGCGAAGAGATGGATTAATACCTTCCGCAGTTTATAGGATACAAGTCCTGTATCATTCAACAATTAACTGAAACACACACACACACACACACACACACACACACACACACACGCACACACACACGAAACTAAAATTGTACACCCCAAAAAATTGGATCAGATTGACTGAAAACATTTAGGAAAAACCAGACCAATGCAAAAATTTACAATTCAGTGTGAAATTTAATTTTAACGAATAGGAAAAAGGATTGACATCATACTGAAAAAAACAAAAAAAAAAAAAACGCAAATTTCGCGATCCGATGTTAAATTAATTTTCTGGCCAATGAAAGGAAGCGATTTGCAAAACTAAAAGAAAAGTTAACAAGCCTATGTGAAAAAGTGAATCGCTATAAAACAAGAAAGAAAGTCGAATCAATCAGTCAGAGAGATGAAAGCAGCGATATCATACACCAGCAACATGAGACAAGAACTTCAATCCACTGACTCGGACATAAGGCCCCGCCATACACTCGTTCTCTTTCTCGTGTGTTATTTTACTTTACTTCTTCATCTTCACCATTCTTGCAGTCAAACGAGAAGAAGACAACCACAACAACTAGATACTTCAACTGACTCCTAACAATTAAGTTCAATAAATAACATTTTCTTTAATTTCTTTACTTTCCTTTTCACTTTCACGCCGGCCATGAAAAAGGAAAGGAACACAGGCTTTATTACTATCCTTTTAATCTTTGCATATACACAATATGTCCTGCTACTTACAACTACAAACTCTTGATTCTTTTTAACTTTGTACTACACTTTCTCTTTGAACATAGTTAAGAATTTCACTTCTTTTAATTGTTGTTATTCTGATTTGTTAATAGAAGTCCACTTATTTTATAAATGAAACAGTTTTAATCTTTCAAACTTCTGATATTTTCAACTGTGGCAACTTCGTTTGTGTTTGGCACAAGGCTAATTTGATAAACATAACCTACAAATTATAACTATGCTATTTGTGCTATATTATTTTATATTTCAAAACTAAATTTATCCAAATTTAATCTGTTTTCTTTTCAGATAATTCAGAGAAGCTATGATGGCAAATATTTTAAATACTGATAAAAAATGGTTGTTAAAAGAATACTGGGCAATGATTTTAGTCGAAAAACTAAGAAGTCTTGGGGATTTGAAAAATTACTTAAGAGAGGCATTTCAACAAGTTAATACACAAAGAGAATTGTGCAAGAATGTTTGTCGAATAATGAGGGTCACCTTCAAATCTGTGTAAATTGTCATAGACAACAGTTTAAGCATCTGTATTGATAAAAATTTAAGCGCTTTTGTATTATTGTACACAATAAGATTTTAATTATCAGTGTAATAATTATATTAGTGCAGATAATTGTATATGTAATCTCAAAATAAATTTTATCATTTAATGTCCACCGACCTTTGGATGACCCTGTACATATATCTAATTGTCAATGTAATAATTGTATTAGTAAATATAATTTTATATGTAGTCGAAATGGATGTGCGTTGTGGTGCAGTGGATATCGGCTCGGAACGAGAAATTGGGTAGCCGAGTTCGAATTCCGTTTGAATTCATTGCATTCACTTACGCGCAGATACCCTTGGAAAAGGTATTAATCCGTCTCTTCCTTCCAGTTAGGGATTAAATAACAGGACAGATTGAATTCTATAGCCTTGGCTAGCAACCAGTCTACCGCAGAAAGCAATGGCAACCTACTGCAGTATAATCTTCTGCCCAGTCTTTCAAAACCTGATCGCCCAAGCGTGTTTCACGTATAGCACTTAACTGACTGACTGAATATATAATAGTTGGAAACATGATTAAGGCTTCTTCTGGGCATTAATTAGGGGATCAGTTTTCTATTGTTAAGAAGTAATCAACTGATCCCCCACTAATATTTACTTAATAATATAATACATCTCTTTCCCTTTAGCTATGAGTCAAATAACAGGACAGGTTGGGTAATATAGCTTTGGCCGGCAACCAGTCTACCGCAGAAAGCAATGGCAACCTACCGCGTGATAATCTTCTGCCTAGTCAGTCATGTCTCTTTCGAGACATGATCGCCCAACCGTGTTTCACTTATGGCACTTAACTAACTGAGTCTCAAAATAAATGTTATGTTTTACTGTTCACCCTCTTTTGGAACACTCTGTATATATAGGATGTGCCATGTGGTGCAATGGTTATTGGCTCGGAACGAGAAATCTGGGAGCCGCGTTCGAATTCCAGTTCATCTAACAGTTGCATCTCTGTCCTCGAAGACAGAGTGCGGCTCATTTGTAGCTTCGTCCGCTAGGGCAGTGGTGCATCTGGGAAGAATTATACTGAATAGATCCCGGGAAACAGTGTCCCGCGGCAGCGCCACCTTATTGCAGCAGAGGGGTGGACAAGTTGCTCGTTACCGGGGCCAGCTCAACTGGCGGTTGAGGGGCTTGAGAATTTTTGTCCCTTTGCTCGTCGGTATGAAAGTCTCCATCTTAAAAAAGACCTTGTGTCACATCTCACTCTAGTAGGGGAGCTGGGTAAATATTCTTATCGAATACTTCAAAATTCATTTCGTTAATATATATTTTTTTAATAATCGTTTCACCCCGAGCAAGAAATTCCACTGCCACTATTGCGTAGCGGGTTACATAGAGTGGAGAAAGGATGGCTAGATATAGGAAATGTCAGAAGGAGGGTGATAGACGGGTAAGGATACCGAGAATGAGGGTTGGGTAGATGTAGATGGTGAGAGTGTTGGGAGAATAGATGCTAGTTAGTGTGATAGGCGGTATCTATTGACCCTACATTTAAACTCCTGGAGATTGTAGCTGTCGGGAAAGCAGGCATGTGGAAGGGAATTCCACAGGTGGGAATCGCGAGAAAAGAAGCTGTTGGAGTAGAAATTACGGTTACATTTTATCTGTTTCACTATAAAAAGATGGGACCTAGTTGCTAATCTAGTATCTCGTGCAAATTCGTACCTAGGGGGCACCAGTGATCTAAGTTCATCGAAGCAGAAGCCGTGAAAGTATTTATAGAAGAGGCACAAGGAAGCCACGTCACGCTGGTGAGAGAGTGGTTGCAGACGGTCTGCCAAGTCACTATCGATCACATTACAGATTCTCCGTTGTATTTTGTCAAGAAGCCCGAGGAGACGGAGAAAGGCAACAACAATTTGGTTTTAACACCGTCTATATTTCATTCTGGTAAACAGATTCAAGCTTCGGCTTTTCGTATAATTTCTGATATAACCAATATCCGATTACTTTGCTTAACCATTGGCAGATTCCACTTTTACCTCTCATTCGTGTCGTTGATTTTCGGGCAGAAGACAATAAGTTACGATCAAGAAAGTGAAACAACGTCATTCCTGGTCAGTACCGAAATGGGTGACCGCTTGTGAATACCAAGCCTGGATGTGCCGGAGGTGTCACGGATAATGGCTCGGAATTATTAATCAGAGGACCAAGTTCTAATTCTAGTTGGGTACGTTATATTCGGATGTGCGTTGTAGTGCAGTGGATATCGACTCGGAACGAGAAATCAGGGAGACAAGTTTGAATTCCAGTTGAATTCATTTCATTCACTTACGTGCAAATACCCTTGGGAAAGGTACTAATCCGTTTCTTCCCTCCAGTTATGGGTTAAATAACAGGACAGATTGGAATCTATAGCCTTGGTTGGCAACCAGTCTACCGAAGAAAGCAATGGCAACCTACTGCAGGATAATCTTCTGCCCAGTCAGTCATGTCTCAAAAGAGACATGATCGCCCAAGCGTGTTTCACGTATGGCACTTAACTGACTGGCTGACTGACGTTATATTCATTTACGCGCAAATATCTTTGGGAAAGGTAAGTATCCATCTCTTCTCCCAACTGTAAGTCAGTAAGAGTTATAGCGCCAATCTTTATCGTCCAAAGAATTCTTAACATTTAAAAATATTTCGGGCTTTAAATAACCTGCAAAGGGTTAATAAACCACAGAAAATTAACCAATCAAATCAAGTTTCGTCTTTTTCTTATCATTTCTAAATGACGCGACCAGTATTCGATTTTGTCACCTTCTGGCTGGCAGGTTACATGTTTATTAGTCAATTATATCTGTGTTTTCAGAGCAAAATAAATAAATAGGGGATAAATGGTGTTGGAGATCCCAACAATACGACAGTACCTCTCTCAATGCAATAAAAAATGGGGTTTGTGGAAAATTGACGCCAGTGCAACGTTGGTTTTGAGGACCGGGCAATTTTTGGACCTAGGCCAGATGCTCGCTTTTGCGTTCCTCACTTTAAACCGGCCACGATTATTTTACTATTTTTCCTTTGTATTAAGCAGCGCATTTAAACTTTCCTTTTAAACTCAGGTCACAATATCATTGGGTTGTGAAGACATTCTGAAATTTTACAAAAGAAGCCATTGTAAAATATTTCCCACATAAATATATTGAGGTTGTTACAATTATGAATGCATTTGAATAAGTGAAAATGAAATGCACAGACCAAATATTTCAATAGGAAATCAGAAAGTCAGTGTAACTAATGTCGGAAAAGTTATTCTTTTAAATGAGAATAACAGGTTTGTTTTTCGGAGGAAAACATACAGACATGTTATTACTTTTTGAAGAATTATTTTTTTCTTGATTTTCGGTAAAATGGCTTCATTTTGCCTTATGGGAATTAAATTATTGTGTTTTGAAATAATGGAATCTCCCAATACATTAGTTTAATCTCTTAAACTGCCTTTATGGAGTCTCTTGATATATTAGTTTGCTCTTTTGAACTCTTTTCTGGCAATTGTCACGAAAGCCGTTACAGAAAAATAACAGGGGAAAAATGAAGAAAACTGCCAAAAAACAAAACAAGGAATAGAACAGACCTGGTGCATATTTTTTTTTTTTTACCACAGAACAAGAATTCATTGAAGCAATGGAGAAGACTGTGTTACGTAAACTTTCTCGACTCAACTTGCTATTATTTTCGGGGCAATTGATCTTTCCCACTTTCACACCTTGATTCATGAAAAACAGCACAATACTATATTAGATGTGCGTTGTGGGCTACGGATGTGCGTTGTGGTGCAGTGGATAGCGGCTCGGAACGAGAAATCCAGTTGAATTCGTTATATTCCCTTATGCGAAATGTCATTGGGGAAAGGTATTAGTCTCTTCTCACTATAGCTATGGGTTAAATAGCACAACAGATTAAGTTCTATATCCTTGGTTGGCAAGATATTGAAGGAAAATTTTCTGTCTAGTCAGTCATGTCTCTTTCGAGACATGATCGTCCAAGAGTGTATCACGTATGGCACTTAAATGACAGATTTAGTAGTTTGGCAAATAGGGTTAATTCTTTTACCGTGAAAATTGTAGCCGTAAGTTCTATTTTAATAGTTTCCTCAATTGCACTTTTCGCCTATGGAACTCCCTTTCAGCTTCTTACTTTTGTGTTAACTAAGATTTTCAAAAGTTCAAAAGCAACGTATATCGTCATCCTCTGTCCCCTGAAATCTGTTAACCTATTATCCTCTCTCTCTCTCTCTCTCTCTCTTTCTCCCTCTCTCTCTATCCAGTAGAATTTTCTCATTTTCTTTCACTTTTGGTAATCCTTCGTATTTTAGTAGCTTTATTGATCTGGCGAATTGTGAAAAGAAGAGAAGAGCTTGTTGCTGCGAAAATCAAAACTGAAGCATTTTACATGGGTTCGAACTCCGACCTCTAGCAAAGAATGCAAGCTTACAATACTTAAATCATGATAAGAGATATCAAACGCATGGATATAATTTAATCTCCACCTTCCTCTGAGAAGAGTTGATCTGTGGTGACCCCAATATATACTAAAGTCATTTTTGTTGTTGGCGTCACATCAGAATATTAAAAGACGAAAGAGATCCCAGAAATTACCTAGAATGCGACCTACCCTCCAAGTACAGAATCTACCTTCGAAGACTATTGGTAATTGCACTGATATAAACAAGAAAGTTAATATGGCTGAAATTAGGATATACATACACAAGACAATCGTATTACAAGAAATAAACAAAAAAAAAAAAAGAACCTACTTAGGGATAGACTGAATTCGTCACTACCCTCGTGATAATAAGATTGAATGTTAAAAGAAAGACCCGAAACAATATACCCTCGATTCGGCTGACGTTAATTCAGTGTTCAGAAGTGAACAATACAATTAATTTTTGTTTGGCTCCTGTTCTTATCCGAATTTACTAACGTGACATTATTTATAGCACTCATTAGGCAGACCACGAGAACAGCCTCAAAGTGCAACTGAACCATAACTGTAACAATAGCTCTTAATCCTTGTAAGAATGTTAAAATAAATATTAGTTTTAACCATAGGACTCCATAGCCTGTTCGCTTAAACGAAAAGGTTCTGAAACTCTAATCAAGGAATCGTATCCAGCCTTTGGATTGAAGTGACTAATTTAGATAATCAAATCCTAATTATCCGATTTCAGTATGAGGGTTAGAATTTACACCGACTGACTTTTGGCTTTTTGAGCAAACAAGATTGAGATTAAATATATTAAAGCTTGAATGAAGACACTTCGACAATATTTAACTTTTGATAAATGAATAATAGATTGAAGTTTATATAAGATACAAATCCTTTATCACCTAACAGTTAACTGAAACACACAAAGTAAAATTCCACATACGCAAAATCGGATTAAAACAACTAAAACATTTTGGAAAAATCTAGACCAAAGCAAATTTCACAAGTCAGTGTGAAAAGCAAAAATTCTGTATCCTGACTGGATAGAAAATGGAAAATTTATGTATGAAGTTTTTTTTACACCTAGAATGAAAATGCTCGCTGGAGCCGGTAACATGACCAGATTCACTACTTAAGGACATTCATTGACCGGTCAAAGTCAGTCAGAATGGGAGCGGCATGTGATTGCAATGTAAAAAAGAAACTTTCAAGCTGACACGGTCACGTCTCGCCGACCTTTACTTCTATTTTTTTTCTTCTTTTTCACTTCACACCACCAAAGAAAGAAACAACATGAATGCTCTGTCTGCTATAAGTACTATGTCTTTATACATTCTTTTTCACCCTGTCGCCACCCTACCAAAAAGGGGAAAGAACATAAGACTTTACATTCTGTTACTACACAACCATGAACTCTAAACTTCTGTGTGACATTTTAAATACTTACATTTCTCTTTGAACAATTTTAACTACAAAACTACATGCATTTTCTCAATGAACATTTTTTCTCCCAAATATGTTATAGTGTTCAGTTAACAAAATTTCACTTATATTTTTCTTCTTACAATTTTTGTTATTCTGTTAATAAATCTTTAATTTAATGAACACACGAAATATTTTATCCTTTCACATTTCAACATCCAACCTTCAAATTTCTGATATTTAAAATGTGTGGACCTCGGACGTGTTTAGGCACAAGGCCAATTAACCAAGCATCACCGAGGCCCCTACACTTATAAAATTGAATCTCATGAAGCAGAACAAACCTTCATTTCTTGCTAGGTCGATCGGGAAACCTTAATGTAGCAGACAATTTTAAGGATTCTAATAGATACGGTTAATACTTGTTACAAGAAGAAATTGGGATCTTCTAAAATAAACGAATTCAGCATTTCCATAAGAAATGTATGCAATACGCGATAAGACCAAGGCGATAAAAAATATGAAAAGATTTTAGAAGGAACCGAAAACCCAATGCTAAACAGGAAACAACAGGTAAACTTCTACCCGGTTCAAAAACCCGGAAAGGGGCGAGAACCACGCGATACGCAAACCTATCTATTTCTATTGGGGAAAAAATAATCCTATTATAAGAAAAATCATTGTATATCTATCTATCTATCTATCTATCTATCTATACAACGATTTTTCTTATTTTTTTAATTTCTTTTTTTTTTGTCTGCCTCCTTCTACCGAGCGCCTGTAGCTCAGAGGCTGAATCTCCGACTGACGCCAATTCGGTCGGGTTTCAATCCTGCATTCGGCTGTCTAACAGTACTGATGAGCTGTGTTAGATATTACCTATTTATTATTCGTTAATGTTTCGAGATCAGAATCTCATCTTCAGAATGATAGGAGAGCTTGATTTCTCGTCTGTTGGTGGACGATTCCTTTAAAAGAATGATTCTTTTTCGCTGCTACTGCTGTCGTTAATTGTAGTGTGTGTGTGTGTGTGTGTGTGTGTGTGTATCTGTAATTGTGTTACTGTATGTATGTGTGTGTGTTTATGGCTTATAAAATTGTGCGCGATAGTAGGATTTGGCTTATTCGCATCTTTGTTAAAGTTATAGTGGTTACCGTTTTACGATTTGATGATTCTTTTATTTATGCTTTAACATGTGAGCGTTGGCCGGTGGCAGGGTTTGGCGTCTTCGCATCTCTGTCAAAATTGTAGTAGGCGCTGTTTTATGACCTGATGTTATGTCTGTCGGCTTTAATTGGAGGCGTGTTTATTAGTATATTTAAAAAATGTAGCAATAAACACGCCTCCAATTAAAGCAGATAGACATAACATCATAAATGTATATATATATATATATATATGTTAGTATGGTCAATGAAAGAGTCAAAAATATCTGTTTACCCATTTAGTTTCATGAGGTTCCCTTTCAGGTTTTAGTTGGTCGGCAACTTTTCTTAGACATTCTTTCGACTGTATGCACCGATTTACGAATCGGGCCGGAGTTGATAATGTTAGCAAATTCTTTTGATAACTAACTACTCTCTTCCCAAAACCCATTTTATAGAGGCTATCACCTAATTTGCATATTTCTAGAATATTTCAAATTCTCTCGATTTTACTCGAATTTTCTCGGACATTTTAGCATCTTCCAAACGTTCTACTTCATGAATTAAAACTTTTTTGTAATAACAAGTAGGACTCAATAGTATCCCTTACTACAACTTTTTAGACATTATTATTATTATTATTATTATTATTATTATTATTATTATATATATTAATGCATCCTCGTAACACTTTGTCTAATTTATAAATTATTTTTTACATCAGGTAGGCAGGTAGGTGAAAAATATAGTATATATAGATATAGCTTTTTTTTTTATAATCGTATTGCCCTAGGCAAGGCGTTTTATTGTGATTGTTGTGCAGGGGGTTACATAGGAGGAAAGTTATGAGAAAGAGCGGCATATTACAGGGGGTGTCAGGAAGTGGGTAAAAAAAGGACGAGAATACTGATGAGAAGAACGGAGAAAGGAACATGAGAGAAAGAGAGAGAGAGAGAGAGAGAGACAGGGAGAGAGGAGGGTGCAAGTTAGTGAGATAGGAGATGACTATTGACTTTACATTTAAATTTTTGGCGATTGTAGCTGTCGGGAAAGCAAGTAAACGGAAGGGAATTTATGGCACTTCCCACCTGTGGGAAGTGCCATAAAAGAAGCTGCTGGAGTAGAATTTGCATTTATATTTTATCGGTTTCACAGTAAAAGGGTGGGACCTAGTTTTTATGTACATTATTTAAATTGTTGTCCTCATCTTTATCCTGGGATCTCGGTCGTAATACGCCCCGACCATCCTCAGGTGATAGACTTTCGAATGTTGAGCAAAACCCTTTGTTTCGTCCATGAGTGTTAGATCAATATAATTCCACTTATCATTCCTTTTTTTTTTTTTTTTTTGGTGGTGGGTATCTCAGTTTCAGTTCATCTCTTTTAGTAATCAAACTCTGTAAGATTTTATTCATTTCTGCTGTGACATGGTATTGAACACACAACAGTTTGGGTCAATCAACATTTCGAATTACGTTAACTATCTTTTTATCCATTGATCCATGTGTTATTAGGGACATGTGGCCCGATAGACAGAAGCGTCTTAAACGTCGTGGATACGGCAATAAAGATGAGGACAACAGCCTGAACAATGTAATTAATGTAAACAATTGCAATGTCAGATCTCAGAAATATTGACTCAGTAAGATTTGTTTCAGGCGTTTTGATAAAACGTTTATATAAAATTTGCTATTATCCGTTCATTCAGGCATCATTTGTCTTCCTTGGGACATATTTCTCGCTGGTGAGCGAGGACTAATGTGCTTTTAGTTTATAAACTGGAAACAAAAATAAAGTTCACTTTGATTCTAATTCTTGAATGAGCGTCAAAGAATAACAATCGAAAATTACAACCAAAAATACGCATCGAAATTCGTAATCTCCCGCCAGGGGGCGGTAAATACCAATTTTAAACATTGAATGCTTTTATCCTTCTTGCAAACTTGCCTTCACAAAAATAACTTCTGATTAGTGGGTCCTTTGCAGTGAAGATGAACGATAGACCCAAGGCCAGCGACAAATAACGATGTGGATATGTCTTCACTGGTTTTATACCGATTGTCATAGCCAGACTGTTGAAAAATGTCTTCTTTGTTGAGGTTATTTTAATCGCTCATCTTAGCTTAGAATGTGATGTGAGTAATCAGCAGGTAAAAGCAATTGAAACTGATGATAATGTCGCTTCTTGCATAGAAACGAGTACACAAAAGAAAAGGTGTTCTATAATTACATTATATATAGGACCTTTGCTTTTCATTCGCCTGCTCATATTTGACTTTCACTTCCGGAACAGTGGCGCACAACCGGAAGTCTTTTTGTTAATCGCCTGAAGTCAAGTAAATTAATACGAAACCCATTTTTGCTTAGTTTACTTTTCTTTCTTTGTTTATGATCCTCCGTTGGTTTAAAATATTTCTCTTTTCTTCTTTAAAGATTTATCATTTTATCTTTCTTTCTTTTTCTTCTGTATCAAATTTCCTTTACTTTTCTTTCGATCGATATCTTTATTCGTTTCTGTTTTTTTATTTCTCTTCTCTCGTTCCTGTTTTTCATCTTTCTTTTATCTATTACTAGCAGTATAGCCCGGCGTTGCTCGGGTGTAATGAAAGCTTTAAAACTAATCCATGGTCCTGGAGCTCAGACTCTTTGGACGTTGGCACGAAAGACTAAAAAGCAATAGTTGTTTCCAGTTAAAGTGAAACCGTAGACTGAAAAAAAAATGAATGGATGTAAGTCAAATTTTGATTTCCTGGTATCGATATCAAATAGGTTTTGGCGTCGTAAACTGAATTTTGAAGGCTAAATAAGTCCTCTGAGTAAATGGTATCATGGCTGAGACTAAGAACTACAATTATACCTACTTAGAGTCAACCCCGAAGCAAAAACTAAAATAAAAGGGCTGAAAACATACAGACATACAGGCAGATAAACAGACACACACACAAAAATCTTACCTTTTATCTATCTATATTATGTATTATGGATTTTCTGCACTGTTGTAAGAACTGCAACCTTCAAACTTCTGAATATCGTTTCTTATGTCTTTGTCTATGAGTGTATCAAATTTGATTAAAATCGGACCACTCCTTCTATAACCCGATTTTTTCGATTATCGATTTTCGATATTTATCGGGGGTACCTCGACACAAAACCTAGCTAAGAACATTCTCAGACGCTTCTAGTACAACTGTGTAAATCTTCAAGAAAATCGGTTCAGCCGTTTTGGAGTCTATAGGTAACGGACGCACACACACATGCACAAACACACACACAAACACATACACACACAATGTTCCATTTATAAATAAGTTTAGATAGATTTTTTAAAATTTATTATTTCTTTTTTCGCTTGTTCCTTCTTTCTCGGTGTTTCTTTTGATTTCTCTTTTAGATTCCAACCGATGCAATTGTCTTTTCTTCTATTTTCATCTCTTTTAATACATTTCGCGGTTTTATTTACATTTTCAGTTTAATTCTTTCCAAATTTTAAGAAATTTTTACATCTTCAAGTGAAACAGAGGAAAATCTTACAAAAAACATTTGAAGGAAAATAGCATGTTCATTGGTACAATATATTTTCACTCTTGACCTCTTCTGTTTTCCCATATTACGATATCGCAAGGTGCCGTTTCAGATCCCAGTAAATACTACCCAGCCAGGTTTTCTAATTTTTTACACTGCCACCTGTAGGTATTTATTACATGAGGCATCCACTGAAAATATCGGAACAAATTCCGGATAATCCATGAGTATATGTATTCTATTATTCACCACGAATATAGCTCGTATGCCTTCGACTTGGCATTCAAAAATTCATTCTGGCTTTGTAAATGTTTCTCTTCGAAACAGAGCTGACAATATTATTCGCCATTCCTATAATTGTTATTTCATTTTATTAAAGAACGATATTATATATATATATATATATATATATATATATACGCATCGCTCATTCAGTAATGAATTAGAGCAATCTGGCTTTTGGACGTGTATAATGATAATATACATGCTAAAAAGACTGCCTCCTTCTACCGAGCACCCATAGCTCAGAGGTAGAATCGCCGACTGACGCCAATTCGGTCGGGTTTCAGTCCTGGGAAAAAGGCAATCGGATGTCTAACCGTACTGATGAGCTGTGATACAGCGAAACATATCTGTCTGCGGATGACTATATATATATATATATATATATATATATATATATATAGATAGATATATATATAGATATATTCTTCACGTGTCGTGTCTTTTAAGGACGTAGGCGATTATGGAAATTCACTTGGCTCTGTCTCTTGTCGCTCTCAATATTTTATCTTTTGGCATCACTAAGCCCCGCTCCGCCATTCATTTGCTAACAAGTACACCACGCGCTGCTTTCCCCTGTGTCTCCTCTATCTATCTGACCTGTGAGTATGAAGTTCTCCAGGTCCTCCTTCCTCATTACGTGTCCCAGGAACGTAATTTGTCACTTCCTGATATTTAGTATTAGTGTTCTTCTCGTTTGCATCCTTTCCAACACCTCATAGTTGCACACGTGCTCCGGCCATGGTATTCTCAGCATCCTTCTGTAAAACCACATTTCTGCTGTCTCAAGCCTCTCTTTCATCTTTGAAGAGATTGTCCGCCTTTCCTTCTATACAAAAGGACAGATGTCATATAGCAATCCAGCAATATATATATATATATATATATATATATATATATATACTGTGAGGCACACTGACACTGAGGAGTCACTGAGTAGTAGCCACAGAGTGAGTGAATGAGTGAGTCAGAACGCTGCGAGAGGAAGTACTCTCCAGTCCACGTTATATCTGAGTCTGAGTTATCTTTCTATGGCCCTTCGGTCATGACAGAAGGCTAAAACCAGAACTTTTTTTTAATGCAATTAAAATAATCTCTGCTTTTCTGTGACTGACTCACTTATCCCCACTCACTATAATGCTCTGTCTGTCATGGTCACTACTAAAGTGGCTACTAAATCAACGACTTTTATTACGTCTTAACAGCAAGCATTTTCTGTTCTTACACTCTATAAATAATATTATTTGTAACAATTATCATAAGAAATGAAAAATTGGAAATACAATTTATATATACTTAATTTATTTGTTTGAACGTTATTTTTTTTATTGATATTCGTATTTGAGTAGATATTTTATTTTTCATCAAAGAGTATATTTATTTCGACTGGCCTGATTATTTATGATAAATTTTTATTTGGCAGGATTCGAACCTGCGTCCCCTATCAACATACAGAAAGCCAGCAATTGATCTGGTGTGTCTTAAACCACTCGACCACGAATGATTTCACACACACACACACACACACACACACACACACACACACACACACACACACACACACACACATATATATATATATATATAGGAAAGAATATTAAAAGGTTTTGAGTTTGAAAATGTGTTTTTTTGACACTATTTGCTTATTTCTACTATTACATTTTATATTTCAGACCGCCCTCGGTTCTTCATCAGAAACAAATGATTTTAAAATTTGAATTAGTAACGTATTTCGCGAGATTTCGCGAGAGCGTCAATGAAGAGTTTGTTTACATCACGTGACGCGTTTGTGGAGAGAGTTTTTGTTTTTACATCAAGTGACGTTGAAAGCGACAGATTTTTTAAAAAAAATTATGTTTGTAAACGTAAACCTATCTTTAATAATGCTTATAAATTTGTTTTAGATCAAACATTTTTTTAATTGTATCTAAAAAAGTTTAAAAATTATTTTTAAATGTATCTAAAAACGTTTAGTTATTGAAGTATTTGTAAAGATTCAAAGCACCTAAATCCCTATTTAACCCTAGCTTGTGTGTATTTAATTTTAAAATCCAGTATTTTTCTTTCTTTCTGCGTGTGTATGTAGAACTAAAATTGGAGTCTATTAGTAAACATTTGCAATTTTCTAAGGTTGTGACCCGGTTGATTGAAATGTGCTCATACTGGGGAATATTGATTATTTTGGCGTATATTAAGTTTGTGATTATTGAAGCGAAATCTAAAGCTATTACCGGATTCGCCAATATATCCACTATTGGGACATATTGAACAAAAGAGGAAGTATATAATGTTTTAGCTGTCACAAGTGAGGCGTGGTGGCTGCAATTTTGGTGTTGGGTACAGAGAATATTGTGTCGTTTACCAAATGTTTACAAATTAGGCACCTGGGTTTCTGACATTTTAAATTCCCTGATAGGTTTGTGTTTTTTAGATATTTGTTAAAAGTGAGGATAGTTGATAGGTTGGGTGTTTGTTTCATTGCATTTATGGGTGGTTTATCGAAAATGTCTTTGATTTTTTTGTTTGATTGGAGGTTCTTGTAATCATTTTTTAAATTTTTGATAAGTGTGTGTGAATGTTGATTGTGGTTAAAAACCATGGGAATTCGGTTGTTGTTTTTTCTTTTCTTGTATGTGAGAAGTGTGTTACGATTTATGTGGATGGTTTTATTTAGTGCTTCTTTTGTTATTTTTATTGGGTATTTACATTTTAGAAATTGCTTTGTTAGGTTGTTAATGTTGTTTAGAAAATCTGGATGGTCTGATCATATGCGTTTGATTCTTAGAAATGAGCTGTATACGATAGATTTTTTTAATTTGAGGGGATGACAACTGTTAAAGTGTAGGAATTTATGTTGGTTTGTGGGTTTGTTGTATAGAGTGGTGGAAAGTGTATGTTTGTTTAATTTTATCATGACGTCTAAGAAAGGGACGGATGTGTTTGAGTACTCCATGATAAATTTAATTGTATTATGGAAGTTGTTGCAGAAAGTAAAAAAGTTTTTTAATTTTTCTACTCCATGAGTCCATACTAAGAAAATGTCATCAATGTATCTAAAATAATGTGATGGTTTGTATTGTGAATTGTCTAGTATCTTTCTTTCTAGAATGTGAATAAAGATATTGGTATAACTAGGTGCCATTTTCGTGCCCATTGCTGTGACACTGATCTGTAAATAGTGTTTGTTGCTGAATTTAAAATTATTGTGTGTTAATATGAAATTTACTATATATATATATATATATATATATATATATATATATATATACTGTTACGGAACATCTCAAAGATTAACGAAATGGTTTTAACAACCGACATGTTTGATTTATTTGTTTGAACATTATTTTTAAACGATACTCGTATTTGGGTAGATATTCTGTTTTTAATCAAACAGTATATTTATATATTTATTTCTACTGGCCTGATTATTTACAATAAAGTTTGTACGAAAATGTGTGTCATTTGCAGGATTCAAACTTGCATCCCCTATCAACATAGGGGAAGAAACCAATTGACCAGATGCGTCTTAGGCCACTCGACCACGAATGATTCCACAATCTAATCAAAGTCAAATGCGAGTATCGATTAAAAAATAAAGTTAAACAAAACAAATTAAATATGTTGGTTGTTAAAACCCTTTCGTTAATCTTCGGTATTTTCCGTAACATTGTTTACATTTGTTGACATTACGATACATTTAAGAGCAGAGATAGTTATATACGTAGGTTTGAAAATTGTGTTATATAAGGCTTGATTTGACTTCGATAAGACTGTGAAATCATTCGTGGTCGAGTGGTTTAAGACACACCAGATCAATTAGTGGCTTTCTCTATGTTGATAGCGGTCGCAGGTTCGAATACTGCCGAATAAAAATTTATCATAAATAATCAGGCCAGTAGAAATAAATATACTGTTTGATTAAAAATAAAATATCTTCTCAAGTACTAATATCAATAAAATATAATGTTCAAACAAATAGACTAAGTATATATAAATTACATTTCCCATTTTTCATTTCCTATGATAATTGTTACAAATTTTATTATTTATAGAGTGTAAGTACAGAAAATGCTTGCTGTTAAGACGTAATAAAAGTAGTTAATTTAGTAGCCACTTTAGTAGTGACCATGACAGACAGAGCATTATAGGTTTTAGCCTTCTGTTATGACCGAAGGGCCATAGAAAGATAACTCGGACTCAGATATAAGATTGAATAGTATATTATCCTAAAACATAGTACAAAGGTAAACGTGGACTGGAGAGTACTTCCTCTCGCAGCGTTCTGACTCACTCATTCACTCACTCTGTGGCTACTATTCAGTGACTATATTCACTAGCCTTCCCACGCAAGGCCGGATGTGACACATGGTCATTTTAATGTGGGTGTTCCCGGCCATATAGCCGGGCCAAAAATATGTCTGTCTATTTTTACCGAGTCGTGGTTCTGCCCTCCGGCGGAACCACGACTGGGTTTGTGCTCTCTGCTCGGAAGCAGAGAGCGCCCTCTACCGAAGGCAGAGTGCTGACAGTGTCAACAGTAGCAGAGGCAAGTCTGCTACGCAGTGACTCCTCAGTGTCAGTGTGTCTCATAGTTAGTAGCCATGTTATGAAGTTGTGGAAGAGTTTATTTGTAGGTAGGTTCCCACAATACCTTCTCTACTTATTAATTCCCTTCAAGGTGGCTTTATGAAAAGAAGAGGAGGATGAATATAATTGGATCGGGTCACAGAGGAAAGCCACCGCAAATCAGAAATACTTGTTCTTGTTCTTCAGCCTTATAAAAACTAGCAGAAACTTTCTCATGAAGTGATGGTGATTTTTTTCTCTGTGACTGAAATCAAAGACTTGCCTATTCAAAGGATTTATAATCGGACAAATTTACACGAAAAAAATTGTATTATTCGGTTCTGAAGAATATAAGGATAAGTATGATGTCTCTAGTGTCACATCAAAGGTTCTTATTTCATTAACTTTTAAAAACTTTTAACCCATGAAAAATATTCTTGATCCCTTCTTAAGAACTGGATTCAGTCATGTGACTATTACCCAGAATATTATTGACCAATTCATACGTTAATCGAAAGGCAGCAACCAGTAAAGTCTATTTTTGTAATCAAAACTTAAGTTTTTAACCGTTTCACAACCTCACCATTTAATTTTAAACGTTCAAGCTTATTTTTTAAAGAGACGTAAAAATATTTCTTGATAATATTATATACTATTTTATTAAGCATTTATATGAAAAATGGATGAAATGTATCTTAAAAGAATATTTGGGTAATTAGAACAATTTAAATTAAAACAATATTAATTTAGTTTGCGTCAAAATTACGAATTTTCAATTTTCTAGTTATCAATCGCAGCCATTATCTGACACCTGGCTCCAAGCGATCAAAACTTTTTAAAACATTTTTTAAAAATTAAAAAAAAAGATGACTACGTCACGTTAAAACAGAAACTGTTAATTAATGTTCGCCTTGTAACCAATAGCGATCACCATTGTCGCCAGGATATTTCTAATGGAGGGAGCGAGTTATCATTTCCAGTGGAGAAAAAGGGTGTTAAGTCTGATGCAGACACTGTTCGTAGAAGTGTAGTTTTTCAAATTAAAATTAGTTCACATCACATTCACAGATGCTTCGCGAGAACGTTTGTCTCCCTAGAACTATTACAACTGAGTAGTGAAGTCGAGCCTCACTGGGTATCCCATACTTTCGACCTTGTGCTGCCCTTAGAAAATTACCGTTCACAGATGATTAGAAGGGAGGCAAATAATTTCCTGGGGTCGCAAGTTAAGGTTTTTATTTTCCCCTCCACCTTGGCAATTTGCCGGTTTAAAAGATTGCAGGCCCCGGTTCCCAAGTCACCCTTTACCACTTATATATATATATATATATATATATATATATATATATATATATATACTTTTTTTTAAGAGTAGCTTCTCTTTGACTATTAATAATTATTGTACAACGAGGATTCTCCAGAATGTTCTATTGTTGTGTTTCTTGCTGGTTGTCGGTTAAATGCAAATAATGTATATTTGGGTAGCAATCATTTTTTCAAACAGCTTTCGTTGTATATTCAGGACAAGGAAAATTTGATGAACACACACACACACACACACACACACACACACACACACACACACATATATGTATATATATATATATATATATATATATACTGTTACTGAATATCTCAAAGATTAACGAAATGGTTTTAACAACCGGCATGTTTGATTTATTTGTTTGAACATTATTTTTTAAACGATACTCGTATTTGGGTAGATATTCTGTTTTTAATCAAACTGTACATTTACATATTTATTTCTACTGGCCTGATTATTTACGATAAATTTTGTTACAAAAATGTGTATCCTTCGGCAGGATTCAAACTTGTGTCCCCTATCAACATAGGGGAAACCACCAATTGATTTGGTGCGTCTTAATATTTTATACAACTTATTATCTTTGCCAAAATTCTGTTCTAATAGATTAAAAAACATTTTACTGATTTTAGTTTTTACTGCTAAATTAAACGGGGGATTAAACCATAAAATGTTTCTACCTCTGTTTTTTCGTTTACTTCTCTTAGTTTCCGTATAGACTAATTTATCTTTCTGTCCATTCTTAGTTAAGGCATCTTGGTAGACCTTTTTATTATCCTCGAAAATAGTTTTACTAGATGAATTGTTTGACAGTCTATAAGAAATACTTTTTATAATACCCCGCACAACGTGTGCAGGGTGATTAGATTTAGTGTTAACATATTAGCGGGGGTCTTGATTTTCTTTCTTGAACGGGGATATGGTTCCATTCAGTAAATTAGGCGTAATGTCTAAATAATTAGTCACTTTTTAAATTAATTTCGTCTGCGGCTATATCGAGTTGTATACACCGGTTCTCGTCCGATCACCGAAGTTAAGCAAGCATGGTCAGTACTTAAATGGGTGACCATTTAGGAGCACCAGGTGCTGTAAACGTAAGGACCAAGAATGGTCCACCGCTCCTCCAGGGTTTGGGGGTTTAAACGTAAGGACCAAGAATGGTCCACCGCTCCTCCAGGTTTGGGGGTTTGGGGGTTGGGTGCAGGACTAACAACCCTGCCCCGTAAAAAACAGTTTGTTATAGCAACAAGAAGTTGCTGCCCTATGCACCACCTGGGTGTGATGGATAAATGAAATTAATTTCAACATCCAAGTTAAATCCATACTTTTTAAAAAAACAATAGTGTCACACTTTTGGGGATTACTGTTGTCAACCATAATTAATCCATCATCACGGGCTTACGGCCATATCACGTTGAATACACCGGTTCTCGCTCGATTACCGAAGTTGAGTATGGTCAGTACTTATATGGGTGACTGCTTGGGAATACCAGGTGCTGTAAGCGTATAGTGACGGATGTGCGTTGTGGTGCAGTGGATATCAGCTCGGAAAGAGAAATCGGTGAGTCGAGTGCGAATTCCAGTTGAATACCCTGCATTCACTTAAGCACTGGTACCCTTGCAAAAGGTATTAATCTGTCCCTTCCCTCCAGTTATGGGTTAAATAAGAGGGCAGGACTTGGGGACACCTGCCCTTAAAAACAAATCCAAATGAATCTTGATACTCGAAAAAAGTATTACTAGACACAAAACCGATATAAAATAAAAACAACGAATGGTTTGAAAATTATTTTTGATCGATGCTCATATTTAAATAGATATTCCGTTTTTATTTAAACAGTATTATATATTTATATCTACTGATCTGATTATTTAGATCAAACTGTAGCTTCCCCTATGTGGACATGGGTCGCAGGTTCGAATCCTGCCGAATGACACACATTTCCCTAATAAAAATTATTCGTAAATAATCAGGCCAGTAGATATAAATATATAATACTGTTTAAATAAAAACAGAATATCTACTTAAATATGAGTATCGATCAAAAATAATTTTCAAACAAATCATTTCATATATATATATATATATATATCATCCTACATTTTAAGTATTATTATTAAGTTTCATGCTTTATGCAATCATCAGGTGTATATTATGAACTGACCATTTTTTAAATTTTGTATTATTATTTTAGGCATTAGCTAATCTTATAAACCTAACTTAATTATACATTTAATAAATAAAAGTATTGGCGCACACATATTAATTCAATTCGAAGAATGGTCAGTTCATAATATGCACCTGATGATTGCATAAGGAATGAAATTCAGAGTTCTTTCTTAAAACGTAGGTTAATATGTATATTTATTAATTTGCTCTGTAATATTGCATTATGCACTGTTCTGTTAACACCTGAATACCTTTTAAATATTCATAAATTCATGGGCAGACCTGAAGCATAAAGTGAATGTATCCTCCATTTTCAATCACGATAATGTTATCTGAGAAACTGGTCACCCCCCACCCAAGATTGTTTAAATATTGAATTTTTTTTTTGTCATTCGAAAAGTTTAAGGTGTAAAAGATAATATTGCACAGAAAAAGTTCAAAAAATTTGATAATGAACAAATTTACAGGTGACGATAATGTCGTACCGGTGACTGGTTTCAAAATGGAAGCTCGATGTACTATAACGTTGTATGAGAAACTGATCCCCACCAGAAAATATTTAAATATTGAAATTTTTCAAATGTTTTTATCAATCGTAAAGCTGAGTGGATAATCGATAAGACTGCGCTGAAAAAAAAAAAAATGAAAAAAAGCGAAATTAAACGTGGTGGTAGTCTGCTTCAGGCCCGCCTATTCATGTTTGCCTGCGCGTACACGCACATATATATAAATACTTATTTACATCAATATATATATATATATATATATATATATATATATATATATATATAAATTACAAAAACGTGAAAGAACACGTAGATTCAAACGCACTGTTCAGGCATTTATTTTATAAATAGTGCTCAATACAGAGCAGTGCTTAATATTGTATTGTATATATATATTGTAATTTTGTTACTACAATGGTTTATAAAAGCATGACATCACTACACAAAAATGTTCATGTTTCAGAACAATACTGTTCCTCATCAGGTTATATGTTCAGATAAATGGTGAAAACGATTTATTAAAAATTAAAATGTGACATGTCTAGATCCAAGATATTCTGCCCCCCCCCCCTTTATAACCCAAATGTTAAATCTCCATGGTTAATTGTCAATTTTGATTGAACAATATTGACACATGTAAAATGTAAATTTTATTCAACTCCTCAATTCCTAATTTTCTAAATAACCATAAATTTATCTTATATTTTAAAAATAAATTATTTTCGTCATTTATTTTAACATATCACCTGAAGAGGAACTGTTCTGTTCTGAAACATGAAATTTTTTGTGTAGTGATATATATATATATATATATATATATATATATATATATATATTGCTGAATGAATGCATCGTTCATTCAGCAATAAATTAGAACACTCTCAGCTATTAGGGGTGTATAATGATAATATACGTGCTAAAAAGTCTGCCTTCGTCTACTGAGCGCCCATAGCTCAGAGGTAGAATCGCCGACTGGCGCCAATTCGGTGGGATTTCAATCCTGGGTTAAAAGCAATCGATGTCTAACCGTACTGATGAGCTGTGATACAGCGAAACAGATCTGTCTGTAGATGACTATATATATATGTATTTTTTTTTCCTTTTTAATCTTATTTTTCTCCATTTTGATATAGACTGTGTTGCTGAGGATACGTGAGATCTCTCTTAGGGATTTCATGTTGAAATGTTCATTCAACATTTTTGAATTTTGAAAATTGATTTTAATTTATATTGGCTTTGTAATTTTAATTACTTTGAGCTCTCCTCCTGTATCATTATTTAATATTAAAATTTTAATATTAATTAGGATCAGGTTCTTGGAATTTACATTCCTACTTTTCATTTTGGATTAAAGTAATTTAATAATATATATATATATATATATATATATATATATATATATAGGAAAATTACTAAAAAGTTGTAAGTTTAAAAATGTATTTTTTTAAGAGTATTTGTTTATTTCAATTTATAAGTATTATTTTTTATTTATTTATTTATTTAATTTTTTAAATATCACTCCAAGCAAGGCGAAAACGCCACTGATGCGTATGGGGCTACGTGAGAGTGAAAAGATTGGAAAAGAGAAAAAACGGAAACAAAGGATGAGCGTCTGCAACTGTTCAATAGACGTGGGCGGAGTGTGAACCGGGCGATAGTTTAGTCAATCTACTCCAATTGAAAAAAAAAAATAAAAACAATAATAAAAAAAAGAGTGAAAAGATTGGAAAAGAGAAAAACCGGAAACTACATCCTAACTAGGAAACAAGGGATGAGCCTCTTCACCTGTTCAATAGACGTGGATGGAGTGTGAACCGGGCAATAGTTTAGTCTATCTACTCCAATTGAAAAAAAAAAGTAATAAAAAGAATAATAAAAAAAAGAGTGAAAAGATTGGAAAAGAGAAATACCGGAAACCACAACCTAACCAGGAAACAAGTGATGAGCCTCTTCACCTGTTCAATAGACGTGGGTAGAGTGCGAACCGGGCGATAGTTTAGTCTATCTACTCCAATTGAAAAAAATAAAATAAAAACAAAGAGTGAAAAGATTGGAAAAGAGAAATACCGGAAACCACATCCTAACCAGGAAACAAGTGATGAGCCTCTTCACCTGTTCAATAGACGTGGGTGGAGTGTGAACCGGGCGATAGTTTAGTCTATCTACTCTAATTGAAAAAAATAATAAACAAAAAAGAGTGAAAAGATTGGAAAAGAGAAATAGCGGAAACCATGTCCTAACCAGGAAACAAGGGATGAGCCTCTTCACCTGTTCAATAGACGTGGGTGGTGTGTGAACCGGGCGATAGTTTAGTCTATCTACTCCAATTGAAAAAAAAGTAATAAAAACAATAATAAAAAAAGAGTGAAAAGATTGGAAAAGAGATATACCGGAAACCACATCCTAACCAGGAAACAAGTGATGAGCCTCTTCACCTGTTCAATAGACGTAGGTGGAGTGCGAACCGGGCGATAGTTTAGACTATCTAATATAATTGTAAAAAAAAGCGTGAAAAGATTGGAAAAGAGCAAAACCGGAAACTACATCCTAACTAGGATACAAGGGATGAGCCTCTTCACCTGTTCAATAGACGTGGATGGAGTGTGAACCGGGCGATAGTTTAGTCTATCTACTCCAATTGAAAAAAAAAAAAAAAGAAAAGAGTGAAAAGATTGGAAAAGAGAAAGCCGGAAACCACATCCTAAACAAGGAAGTGTGAACCGGGCGATAGTTTAGTCTATCTACTCCAATTGAAAAAAAGTAATAAAAACAATAAAAAAAAAAAAGAGTGAAAAGATTGGAAAAAGATATACCGGAAACCACATCATAACCAGGAAACAAGTAATGAGCCTCCTCACCTGTTCAATAGACGTGAAAATAATATAATTTTTTTTTACTATGTTTCAACTTAGTAAAAGTCGAAACGGCCTTGAAACCAACAATTTAGTAGAATTCAGTCCCAAAATTAAATGAATAAAAACAAATATGGTAGAATAAGTTAGCAGAAAATTCAATCTTACCACGTGCGAGCCACTGAAAGTTGAGAAAATTTCTAAAGTCATACCAAATTTATTCAAGATAGGGTTAAATTTACATATATTTAAAAAGAATCTGTCGCTTTCTGCGTCCCGTGATGCAAACAATCTCTCTCCTCGAACGCTCTCGCGAAATACGTTTCTAATTTAAATTTTAAAATCATTTGTTTCTGATGAAGGGCCGAGGCCGGTCTGAAATATCAAATATAATAATAGAAATAAACAAATACTGTCAAAAAATACATTTTGAAACTTACAACTTTTGAGTAGTTTTTTCTATACATATTAAGACAGTATACGTGGATCATCACTATGTTATATATATATATATATATATATATATATATATATGTATGTATGTATATATATATATATGTATATATATATATATATATATATTGGGATCAAATCTGGATTAAGTACAGATAATAATCCAACAGAATAATAGGATAAAGAACAAATAGAAAAGGTTTATCAATCGAGTATTTTCCCGTTTTATTAAAGCTTTAGAGATTCACTGATTATTCTTCATTCAGATTCTTTCGTTCCGCCATGTCTAACCTTTACAGACACGCCATGCTACTTACTTTGTAACATACCATTCACATTCCCCTCAAATTCTCGCAAACCATTGCCCTGCGGAGCAGACTCCTAAGGGGATGTTTTCCCCATCACTACAATCTTGAACAGTTTAACCGTTATCTTCTTTTCCTATCCATATAAATTATCATTTGAAAGTCAGTAATATAAAGTGTCAGTATAAAGTGTCCCCTACTTTAAGTGGCCCCGGGTCTTGTACAGAGTTAACCTTATAGTAGTCCCCCACCCATCAAATTATGCAAAACAAAACTACAAAATAACACAAACATATCACCATCTGTACTCCACACAAACATGCATATGTAAAAAAAAAACTTTTTTTAATCATATCACCCCGAGCAAGGCGGTAACGCGACTGATGTTCAGGGGGCTCCATGAGAGTAAAATCACAAGATAGAAGAGAGTGTAGAGAAGGGCAAACCATTTAGAAAGGAGCAAGAGAAGGAAGGGAATACAGGTGTGATGACAGTTGCAAAGGTGGAGAGAAAGGAAAGGATATACAGGGTGGTGAGAAAAGAACTAGGGTCAAGTGGTTAATAGATGAGTATTGACCTTGCATTTGAATTCCTGGAGGTTGTAGCCGCCAGGAAAGCAAGAATAAAGAAACGAGTTTCACAGGCGGGAAGTGCGAGGAAAGAAGCTGCAGGAGTAGAATTGTCGTCTGCATTTGGTTGATCTCACTGTGAATGGGTGAAACCCATTTGCCAGTCTGGTTGCACGAGTAAACACCTGATGCAGAGGCTACAGTGACTTAAATTCGTTGGAGAAGAAGCCATGGAAGCATTTATAGAACAGACAAAGGGAAGCTACATCCAGTCGGTGGGAAAGTGGCTGTAGTCGAGCCGCCAAGTCGGTACTTATCACATTACTGATTCTCATTTGGTGCTTGTCAAGAACACCGAGATGAACAGCGGGAGCACCTGACCATATATGGCAGCAGTACTCCATGCACGGACTAATGGTTGATTTGTATCTACGCAGGATAGTTTCAGGCGGGAAAAACATTCTGGCCCGACATAGTGGCCCAACCTTTCTTGCAGAGGATTTAGCTATTGACTCAATGTAGTGGTTCCACTTGAGATCAGAAGAGATGGTAAGGCCGAGGAGGTGCAGTGTATTACACTCAGGGAGACTCGCTTGGTCCATGCTTATGGGAGGCAGGAGAGGTTGCCTGTGATGATTGACAGACAGCAGTTTGGTCTTCTGGGCATTATTTATCCTGTATTTAGTTGTGAAAGCAACATTACGTATATCATAATTTTATTGCTTCAAAGCTCAAAAAAAAAAAAATTAAATTTTGGCATTAGATGACCCATTAGATACCGACATGCCGTTAAACAAATAAACTAATCAATCATTCTGTGTATAATTTAGGTACCTTCAATTTTCAGTATAAATTTTCAATACCTGATTTTAAAATGAAATTTTTGAAATGAAAAAACCTTCTTGAAGATTTCATTTTAGATTTAATTAAAAGCGTAATGATTAAATGTATTATTTCCATTAATTAAACATTTCTGGTGTATTTCAGATAGAAATTATATACATTTGAATTCACATTTAATTTTGATTTCTTAAATTTTTTTTAAAAACGGCCATTTTCTTAATTTTAAGTAATTTCTAAACAAACAAAAATGTATCGATTTTAAAAATATTTCAAAATATTTCTGACACTTTATTTTAGTAAAATTAGAAAATTGAAAGTTAAGTAAGGTGATTTAAAAAATATTACTTATAGCATAAAAAAGTATTATACATCAAATAATTAACGATTGGTCGTGTTCATCTGATCGAAGGTTTGACGGATTCTTGACTGATTTGGTGATGAGAGGTTGTACGCATGCCCTAAACCGACAATTTTCATAAATCTAAGTGAAGGGACAAAACTCTTAAATTACGTAACCGTCTCATAATGATGGCAATTTCAGTCTACCATACATGAAAATAAGGTAAAAATATAATAAATTAAAAATTATTTTAAAAATAAATAGCGTAACTACGTTTATTAATCTTTGCAATTTTGGACTCATGGTTTTGTTTTCAATTAATTATTATATCTCATCCAATAATTACCGCAATACAGAATTTTACAGGATTTTAAACTATTATAAATTATTATAATTAAAATGTAAAAGAAATGAGAAAATTATTGTAAAAATTCATTAATCATCAGAAAAATTTTAATTCTTCAGACAATAATGTCCTTAATATTACTTATTTACAAAAACAATAAAAAGCTTTTCTTATTAAGTAATGTCATAGTTTTATTGGATTCATTATTTTTCAATTCAGCGCAGATTTCCAGTTAAATGGTACAAAGTAAAAAAAAAAGTAGGTGATGTGCAATCCCAATGACTCCTACTTTTAACAAACAAATAATTTCAATAAACCTGAAGGTTCCGTGCAAAATTTAATGAAATTAAGTAAAAGGGGGGTTACACATTTATAAAAAAAAATTACCAATATTTTCTAAAAAAAGATTTCAAAAATAATTTTATTCATTTGTGAATAAGTTCTGAAAATTTCATTAAAATCGAACAATTATTTGATTTGTACAAGAATTTTCAAATTAATGTGTTTTCAGCAGTAAGCGCAAAAAAATCAATGTTAAACTTTGTAGAAAGCAATGACGTCAACAAAACAAGCATTTTAACCAAAATTTCGAACGTGTTAGAAATGATTAAAAAAATTTAAAAATAATTAAAAAAATATTTGATCTTTCCTCTTAATAATAATATCAACATTTTGACGATAAATCTTTATTTCCGTTAAGTTTGTGGCGTTTTGCATGATGCTATGCTGTTTTTCCCGCGAATTAGAGGAGGCACCTAGAATTGGATGTGACGACAGCTGTTATCTATTCTATGTATAATCATCCTAACACCTGAGAGTTTGAAGTTGCTTACTCACCTCAACGTGCTTCACAAAATTACAATGCAACATTGCTAACAAGTTGCCTTGTAACTACGTTGCCTTGAAATCACGTTAACTTGAAATGATATAGCCTTGTGACGTTGCATTAACAGAAAATGTAAAACAACTAGAACGAGCGTTAATTATCGAAATTTCTCAAAAGGAAATACGAAAAAAATTAAGCTCATTTTTAAGTGAAGGAATGTTAATCTGATCATAGCGGAAATTTCTAGCTACGACGGAGAAGACCGGTCAGTTTAGGATCAGAAAAACATTTAATTACAATGCTGCAGCAACATCGCCATATTCTCCCCCCCCATTCAAAATACAAATTTACTTAAGCGTCTCTGGTAAGAACGTAAGCTGTTTTTTTTTTATATATTCCACCTCCGTTCCGTCTATAACAATCTCGTTTAGTAATCCTCTATCTGGAGTAGCTCTTTGGCCTGGTTTTTTTTTTTTAATCATCTCACCCCAAGCAAGGCATTCCACTGCCATTATTGTGCATGGGGCTACATAGGGGAAGGTAAAGAGAAGGAGTGGTTAGACATAGGGAATGTCAGGAGAAAGGTGACAGATGAGTAAGGATACCGAGGATGAGGGTTGGGCAGATGGGAAGAGTGTTTGATAGAATAGGAGCAGGTTAGTGTGTTAGGAGGTGTCTATTGACCTTACATTTAAACTCCTGGAGATTGTAGCCGTCGGGGAAGCAATCGTGTGGAAGGGAATTCCACAGTCGGGAAGTGCGAGGAAAGAAACTGTTGGAGTAGAAGTTACGGTTGCATTTTATAGGTTTCACTGTATTGTGAGAAAATTGTTAAAACAAATTCTGGAGAGATAAATACAAAAGTAATATTCAATGTTAACTGAAGAAATTATTATGAATATTAAAAATGAAAATTATTTAAAAAAAAACAAAAAAAAACAAAAATAACATTTATATGGAAAACAATATTTTAAATATTTTTTACACAAACGTCAACGTAGCACTGAATAACCCCAGATGAAAACCGTGCAGTAAAAGGAAAAAATACTGCACCAGTATTTGTACTAAAATATGTCGCATGAATGCATCCCAAGAAGCAAAAATCCAATTCAAAATGGAACGCTAAAAGCTATAAAAGAACAAAGAAAAGGCTTCCTTCAATTCAAAATGTGCTTAGTTCCTGAAAATGAGAAAAAAAGACATTACGTTCTTGGAAAGACAGTGTCGAGAAATGAACCGATAATCTTGAAGAATTATTAAAAATATTTGTAAAAAAAACGAGAGACAGTTTTACAAAGAAACTTAATAGAATGGGAGAAGAATATAAATTGTATCTCTCCTCTTTCTAATCTCCCTCTCTCTCTCATATATATATATATATATATATATATATATATATAACATAGTGATGATCCACGTATACTGTCTTAATATGTATAGGAAAAACTACTAAAAAGGTGAAAATTTACAAATGTATTTTTTTGACAGTATTTATTTATTTCTATTATTATATTTGATATTTCAGACCGTCCTCGGCCTTTCATCAGAAACAAAAATTTGTTTCTGATGAAGGACCGAGGATGGTCTTAAATATCAAATATAATAATAGAAATAAATAAATACTGTCAAAAAATAAATAAATACTGTCAAAAAATACATTTTTAAACTTACAACTTTTAGTTTTTCCTATATATATATATATATATATAGATAGATAGATAGATATGTGTGTGTGTGTATGTATGTGTGTGCGCATATGTATATATATATATATATATATATATATGAATAATTAATAGATATTTTTATTTATTAATCCGACATATTTGATTACTTTAAAAGTTATTTTATTTTAGTAACCATTTATGAGTAGACGCTTCGTTTATTTTAAAAGATATTTATAACATTCGAAAATTCTTATTAAAGTAAAATACTTCATCTTCCTTTAATACGATTCCTCGAAAGTTATAAAATACTGGTTCACACAATAAACGATGGGTCTACTCAATAACCCAGTAAAAATATCACGGAAAGTAATATATGTATATATTATACACCATGAATATATAAAAATACATTTTTATAGAAATATACACATAAAAATAAATTTTGTAGAAAAACATACATTTTTGAAGGAAAAATATTAACGACAGTACATTTTTTAAGAAAAAAAAGGAAAAACTATTGCCAAAATGAATTTTTGAAGGAGAAAAAAATTATTACCAGCAAGACATTTTTGAATACAAAACTAAAAGATATCTTCAGTTTTCTAAAATAAAAAAAAATCATTAAAATCTGACTAAATCAACCATCTTAATCTAACTGAACATTAAAAAATGCCTTAAACTCCACCTTTTTTGGCATAATACACAGATGTTAAATTGCCGTTAAACAAAACTCAAACTCAAAGACTATTTGCTCAGAAGAAACTGGAAGAACCACATCCCATTGGCTGTCAAAATCATTGCTGACTGTGTGTTTCGCATATTAATGGATGACGAACTTCAAGGAAACAACACATGACCTAATATCGAATATCAATTCATCTGTAAACTTGTGAATATCTATGAACAGTTCCAGGATAATTTCAAGCATTCTAAAAAGTGGTTGCTGAAACAATAATCTAAACTTATTTATAAATGTATCTTTGTCTGTGTGTGTGTGTGTGTGTCCGTGGCCTATAGACTCCGAAACGGCTGAACCGATTTTCTTGAAAATTTACACAGTTGTAATATAAGCGTCTGCGAGTGTTCTTAGCTAGGTTTTGTATCAAGGTACCCCCGATAAATGTCGAAAATCGATTATCGAAAAAATCGGGTTATAGAAGGAGTGGTCCGATTTTAATCAAATTTGATACACTCATAGACAAAGACATAAGAAACGATATTCAGAAGTTTCAAGGTTGCAGTTCTAACAATAGTGCAGAAAATCGATAATATATATATATATAATGATATCGATACCAGGAAATCAAAATTTGACTTACATCCATTCATTTTTTTTTCAGTCTACGGTTTCGCTTTAAACGTTTTAGTCTTTCGTGCCAACGTCCAAAGAGTCTGAGCTCCAGAACCATCGATTAGTTTTAAAGCTTTCATTACACCCGAGCAACGCCGGGCTATACTGCTAGTATGATATAATAATATACATTTTTTGTTTCGCTTATCTCGTTCTTTCTGCATTTACGAAGAAACTGGAAGGTTTCCTAAAATGAAAATTCAACAATATCTGCAGTAATAAAAGATAGAATTCTAGAGCAATATTAATACATTTAGTATTTTTTCTTCTACTAGGGAAAGGAGACTCACTACTCAAAATTTCCAAATTCATCTCTTAAAGATAGGTGGTCTATTAATTTGCTGACTAATTCTACAATGAAGATTATTATCAGAAAATATCTTTCATTTTCATCATTAGCAAGCTGCTAATGATGAAAATGAAAGAGATGTTGTCCACAACGAAGAGATTTTAGTTGAAGTTCTCTCATTAATTCACCAGTTAATATTTCATCAATTAAACATTATAGATTGAAAATCTTAGGTTAATATTGTGCTAATAACTACATGAATATGCTACAGAATTTTTGTTCACCTAAAAAACGAATATTATTTCGGAAAATGAAAATAAGTTTCATCAATTTCTAATTAAATCATATACATAATCTCTCTTCATATTTTGCATCGTATTAAGGAAATAACAAAATCATTTCTTTACAGTTATTCAGGTTTTGCTTTGCTTGTAAATATAATATTTTAAGAAATGTTTTCAGAAACAGGTATATTTTATTTTATTTGATGAATACAAATTATTCATTTTCGACAGAGAAAATGTACTTCGCCATTGAAGTAATGACATAGTAGATGTTTTTGGTTGTTATGTTTTATGGCAGATCAACACCTCGGTGGTCATTTATTGCCAACTAAATTTTATTTATTTATTGCTGGTAATACCGTTTTCTTTCAACAATTTATTGTTGTTTTTTTATATAAGTTTTGTGTTTTGTAATACTTTTTCTTTTCGAGTATCAAGATTCATTGGGATTTGTTTTTAAGGGCAAAGTCACCAAGTCCTACCCTTGTTATTTATTCCATAACTGGAGAAAAGGGACCGATTAATACCTTTCGCAAGGGTACCAGTGCTTAAGTGAATGCAAGGTATTCAACTGGAATTCGAACTCGGCTTACCGATTTCTCTTTCCGAGGCGTTATTCACTGCATCACAACGCACATCCGTCACTATACGCTTACAGCACCTGGTATTCCCAAGCGGTCACCCATCTAAGTACTGACCAGGCTCAACGTTGCTTAACTTCGGTGATCGAGCGAGAACCGGTGTATTCAACATGATATGGCCGTAAGCACGCACATCCGTCACTAAACGCTTACAGCATCTGGTATTCCCAAGCGGTCAGCCAGCTAAGTACTGACCAGGCTCAACGTTCCTTAACTTCGGTGATCGAGTGAGAACCAGTGTATTCAACGTGATATGGCCGTAAGCCCAAAGTAGATGTAATCATGTTTCTGGAATGGTTTGATATAATTTACGAAAAGAGATTAGCAGCTCATGCATGAACTATATTTTAAAAGACATCAGAGTCCAAAAAACGTAAGAAAATGAAAGAAACTTTGAGGTTGAAACGGGGTACAAATAAGGGCAATTTTTTTTATTCGCGAGCATCGATGATTGGCGCCGCCTGTCCTATATCGAAAAAATATATATAAAGCTGATATGGGAAGTTTGGTATGCGGCATATTCATGAGGCCTCTTATTCCATCTTTGAAGTGTCTTTTCCTTTTTTATTATGAACGTTTTTTTTTATACATTTCATTCAATCGAGGCGCAAGTCATTTGTAATATTATGTTCGTTTTATTCCTTCATGCATACCATATCTATCTATGTTCATCATTTTTTTCTTTCTCTACACGCTTTCTGTTAAACCATTTATATGTAAATCCGAATCTGTAGCCAACGTTTTTGTTGAATATTATATATTCTGTACCCAATATTCCCTTGGCACTGTATACCGCTTCTTTTTCGTTTTCTTGGGAACGTAATCAGTTATCCACTTTCTTTTTACTTTCTCCCTAAGTATGACCTCATTTGCTGGTGTCACTATCAGCCAGTCTATCAGTCTAGACGCTAGAGCGATCATGTCTCGAAAGAGACATGACTGGTTGGGCAGAAGATTTTCCCGCAGACGGTTGCCATTACTGCCTGCGGTAGACTGGTTGACAACCAAAGCTAAAGAACTTAATCAGTCCTACTATTTAACCCATATCTGGAGGAAGTTTGAGTTTTGTTTAACGGCATATTAAACCTCTGTGGGTTATTTAATGCCAAAAAGGTGGGGTTTTAAGGTATTTTTTTTAATGATCGGCTATAGTGAGAAAGTTGATTTAGTCAGATTTGAGAAAACTTAAAATGTCTTCTAGTTTTGTATAGAAAAATGTTTTGCTGAGAATTTATTTTTTCTTTAAAAAATGTGTTAGGGTAATAATTGTTTTTTCTTCAAAAAATGTTTTGTCGGTAATATTTTTCCTTCAAAGATGTATATTTTTGTATAAAGGTCTATTTTTATGTATATATATTTCTATAAAAGTTTATTTTTATACTTTCATAGTGTTTTGACCCCAGTTTGGAGGTTAACTATTTTCCCATAGCTGGGACCCTAACAGGTGCTACCACTCCGGGTAAGGGTGGATCTGGGAACAACAGCAATTAAGGGGTGGTTCCATGCTCCTCACAACCTTTCAATCAGAGGCCTTGCTGCCGGATGCAGTTTAGCGTCATGCCCAGGACTAGCTGGAGGGAGAATCGACGGATTAATAACTTTCCCAAGGGTATTTGTTCGCAAGTAAATGTAACGAATTTAAGTAGGATTCGAACTCGGCTCACCGATTTCTCGTTCCAAGCCGATATCCATTAAAACGTACATGGTTTCCATTAAATTGTTCTATATTGCCGTTTGGGTTTGTTTGGATTTTTATATACTTTTAATCTAAGTTTACCGATGACTGCAGTGTGATTATTACATTCGGGGCTTGTATAAGTTGTAAAGAAAAGAACTTAATTTCTGAATATTAATTTGGTTTTTTGTGTCATCTCCTGGGATTTTCTATTTTCTGTTGGAGTTTTTTGGGTATCTTTGTATACTGTTGAGTCAGCCATGAGCTGACCCATTTGATAGTTCACCTATAGAAGGGTTAACCAATCAGAAGGTTCAAAATATTCAATGCGACGTGTATAAAGGCGACCATATTTTTCCGATTATTGGCGATATAGTCCGATTCAGTAGAGTGTCTGACTCGTGAGTGTTAATCTTCCTAAACTATGGTGGACATGGTCAACATTTTCTCACAAGTCTTGCTCCAAGCAAGACGAGGAAAGCCACTAAGATTCAATGAGTTACTGAGAGTAAATGAAACAGAGGAAGCAACGAAACAACAGATTTAAAGAAAACAGAAGATGTATTTAAAATTTTGAAGATTGTATTTGACAAGAATGCAAACAGCGCGAGTGACGATGCTATTACGATTGAACTTACTCTTACAGCAGTGAAAGTTACCAACTGGTAATTTTGTGTTGCGATTAAACTGGTGAATTCGAGTTAGCAAAGAAGCAAGCTCATCAGAACAATTACTGTTAACGTATTTATGTTACGACCATGTGAAAATGATTAAATCTGAGATGCCGGGTCAAGGCTGATGATATTGCCGATTCTCTTTTGGATTTTATAAAGAATTTCTCGATATATAGTAAAACTCACCAGACCAGGTGCAGCAGCAATGCCTAGACGAATGGTAGACTGATAAATTTGCAAGATAGATTCTAGCAAGGAAATTTGAACAGACGCAACACGATGAACCAACATCCCAATCAGCGGACTTAGCTGCCCCTGAAACCATGTATTCTTAATTAGTTCATCGTTTGCTGTGTACAATTCGACACATCTATTGCCGCGTTCGCTGGGTGATTTTATTCAATATTTGTCGTCTTTCATGAGTTGGTTTCTTTCCTATTCTAGCAAAACCAAATGACATTTAAAAATCAGCGTCATTTGGTTTCCAATAAAGAGTTTGAAGTTAAAGAAAATAGAATATTTTTGACGTCATAAATCAGGACACACATCAGACATCACTATCAATGAGATAATACTCGGATATTTGAAACATAATAAGATAATATTCTGTCGTAGAGGACAGTTGAAGATACTTGGTTTCATTTGATCTCCAGGGATATTCACCAACCATACATCTCTCTTGTGCGTTGTGGTGCAGTGGATATCGGTTCGGAACGAGAAACCGGGGAGCCGAGTTCGAATTCCAGTTGTAATCCATTGTATTAACTTACGCGCAAATACCCTTGGGAAAGGTATTAATCCGTCTCTTCCTTCCAGTTATGGGTTAAATAACAGGACAGATTGGGTTCTATAGCCTTTGTCGGCAATCAGTCTACCACAGAAAGCAATGGCAAACTACTGCGGGATAATCTTCTGCCCAGTCAGTCATGTCACTTTCGAGACATGATCGCCCAAGCATGTATCACGTATGGCACTTAACTGACTGACATCTCTCTTCGTGCTCAGTCAACTTAACAATCAGTTGACCGCCTTACAGTAACTGAAATATAATGGTTTGAAATATAATTTTTGGTATTATTGACTGCCGGAATTTGTCACTCGACTTCTGTTCAAGATTACTGTGTTGTAAGTTGGCTCGACCACTCTTTTTTATTTGATGTTTTTTCTTTCCTTTTGCCAGTGTTAAGTAAGGAACTGTATTTTGCCACTAACTGTTGTGGTACACTTGCCTTTTAGCATATAGCAGCGGTTCTGTTTACGAAGAAATAGATTTTTTTCTTTTTTCCTCCAGTTAAAAAATGAGTCGGTCATTTTCTTGACAGCCAAAAGGTTGTTTATTTCGTCTTTACATGGTCTTTTTTTAAAACTTGCTAGAGAAGGTTCTGTAAATTAGTTTAGCTTCGAAGGCTTCTCTCGACATTTACTAAGTTAAAACATAGTAACTAATTTTTTTTATTTTTTATTTTATTTTATTTTTTAATTGGAGTAGATAGTGCCTACTATCGCCCAGTTCTACACTCCACCCACTTCTTTTGAACTGGAGTTGAGGTGATCGCATTGTTTCTTGTTTAGGAAGGGGTTCCCGGTTCTTTTCCCTTCTCCTTCGGTCTTAGTATTAGTTCAGTCGCAAGCTCTTTGCAGTATTTGAGTATGGTGGCAACGTCTCTTCATTCTGTGGGTACCGGGTTAGTAGTCTCCTGGTTGCTGCTTCCGACTGGCAGTTAGGAGCCCGAACTCTTGCGTAGCGTCTTGAGAGGTTGCTCTGATCAACAGTCGAATAATATCGGGGTTCCAGTAGTGCCATATCGCGCATGTACGGGCGTCCATGCATGAACCTCCGGTGGGCAACCCCGAGGCCACATTATGCTGCAGACTGCGCCAGTCTCCATCCTACACATGCTGCATACAATGACCGTCTGATACTAATCTAGACCTCTCACTATAAATAGACCAATATGAATTCAAGCAAACAAAATAGGAAAACTGAACCAGCTCATCAGAAAACACCCAAACCTGTCTGCGTCTCCTTCGCAAACATACGCGGTATCCGAACTAACCTTTACAGCGTAGAATCATTCCTCCAAACTAACTCACCTGATATCTTAGCTCACTGTGAAACTAACTTTAATCTTTCTATCCCCTCTTCTGAGTTGTACGTTCCTAGTTACCTTCTCCTCTTCAGGAAGGACTCAAATGTCCATATACATGGGCTCGGTATTTATGTCAGCGATCACATCTAGTTAGAGTGACATCTCTTGAATCCCTGGATCATTCTTTCATGTACTTCTGTCTCTCACTTCTAAGCTGGGTTGGCTATCACTTCTTTCTCTACCGCTCACCCTACTCCTCCGACTGCTCGGTACTCGATAGCATCTCTAATAATATCGATAAGACCATTTCTTCACATCAATCTGCCCATATATTTGTGTTTGTTGACTTTAACGCCCACCACACTAAGTGGCTTGAAAACTCTGTCACCGATCTTGCTGGTGTCCACACGATGAATTTTTTAATAACCCAATCTCTTAGGCAAGTGGTGGATTTCCCCACGCGTTTCTCCAATAACCCAAATGGAAGGGACTCACTACTAGACATCTATTTCACTTCCATCTCAGGCTTTTGCACCGCGAAGCAGCTCTGCCCTCTCAGAAACTCTGACCACGCTGTAGTTTCCGTCAACATCTCATTCCACTCCCACTCAACCCAAGAAACCCAGACTCGCAGAATATCCTACTGCTACCAAAGAGCAGACTGGGACTCGTTCTGCGACTTCCTGTCTGACGTCCCTTGGAATAACGTTTTAAGTCTTCCCGTTGAAGACTGTGCGTCCGAGGTTTCCTCTTGGGTTAAGGCTGGCATCGTCCCCCTGGTTCTCGCCTGCTTGCCCACCGAAATCATTTCTTCCGGCTCTATGGAAGCTACGCGTCGGACCAAAACAGGCGCCTTTTCGCCTCAGCTCGTAATAAGTGTAAAAAGATACTTAACGAAGCTAAGATGTTGTTTGCTGTCAGAATGAAGCACCGCATATCATCCTCTAAGTTTGGCGCCAAAGACTACTGGCGACTTTGTAAAAGCGTGCTTAACAAGTCCTCAATACCCCCGCTAATCAATGAATTTGAGGTCCTCACCTCCTCAGCGGACAAGGCTGAATGCTTTGCTCGCAGATTCTCCACCAACTCGAGACTGGATTCGTCTTGAGTATCTACACCCGACTTTCCACCTAGAACCGAGGCTCAACTGAATGACGTCCACATTACACCCTCGCTGGTCACTAACCTGATTTCAAAATTTGACCCTCACAGAGCGAGCGGAAGGGACGGAATCCCAATCATAGTCCTGAAGAAATGTGCCCCTGAACTCTGTTCTGTCCTCTCTAAGCTCTACAACCTCTGCGTATCTGCTTCCTGCTTTCCTACCTGTTGGAAGTCTTCCTCTGTAGTTCCAATATTTAAGAATACTGGAGAACACCCGGACCCTGCAAATTACCGCCTTATTCGCCTTCTTTCGATCTTTGACAAAGTGTCCGAAGCCATCATCAACGCCGAGGTGGTTCAGCATCTCACAACCCACAGGCTCCTCTCAGACAAACAATATGGTTTCCGCTTCACCAGGTCTACTGCTGATATGCTAACGACCATCACCGAGTATATATACCACGCTCTCGACAAGAATGGCGATTCTCGAACCGTTGCCTTGGATATCTCCAAAGCGTTCGACAGGGTCTGGCATGCTGGCCTCCTACGCAAACTGCGGAGCTATGATATAACTGGATATTTGTTTGACCTAATCCAGTTATTCTTCCGTAACCGCACATTGAGGGTGGTATTAAACTGACATGCATCACAAAACTACCCTACGACCGCGGGTGTCCCACAAGGCTCTATCTTAGGTCCTACGCTCTTTCTGATGTACATTAATGATCTCCCCGATGCCATAAGATCACAAGTAAGCATGTACGCCGATGACACCACAGTTTACTCTCGCCTCGATCAAAAATCTGGTGTGGGCGACAAAGCGAACCGCGCTGCTGAGCTTGAGAAGGACCTCCAATCCGTAGTGGACTGGGGTAGGAAATGGCTCGAAAAATTTTAATGCTTCCAAAACCAAGTTGCTATCTATTAACAATCATAGACAATCGCACCTACCTCCCATTAGCATGGAACAGGCTTGCCCCTTGGTCTCACACTCTCAGGGGACCTCAAGTGGAATGACTGTATCGAACGAATCCATTGCTAAATACTTTGCTATGAAAGTCGGCTCTCTGTGCAGGGCCCGGAAGTTTATCAAGCCTGAATCTATCCTGCACATCTATAAATCTACCATCCGCCCGTGTAATGAATACTGCTGCCACATCTGGTCAGGTGCCCCTGCTATTCTCCTCGGGGTTCTTGACAAAATACAACGGAGAATCTGTAATGTAATTGAAAACGACTTGACAGACCGGTTGCAGTCACTCTCTCACCGGCGTGACGTAGCTTCCCTGTGCCTCTACTATAAATACTTTCACGGCTTTTGCTCCGATGAACTTAGGCCACTGGTGCCCCCTAGGTACCAATTTGCACGAGATATTAGATTAACAACTAGGTCCCACGTTTTTGCAGTGAAACAGGTAAGATGTAACTGCAATTTCTACTCCAATAGCTAATTTTTTCGTATTTCCCGCCTGTGGAATCCCCTTCCTTATACTTGCTTCCCCGACAGATACAATCTCCAGGAGTTTAAATGTAAGGTCAATAGACAACTCCTAACACACTAACTCGCACACATTCTCTCAAACACTCTTCCCATCCACGCAACCATCATCCTCGGTATCCTTACCCGTCTATCACCCTCCTTCTGACAGTCCCTATCACTTTCCCCTATGTAACCTCCTAACCACTCTCTCATCACTTTCCCCTATGTAACCCCCCTAACCACTCTGTCTCATCACTTTCCCCGATGTAACCCCCAACCACTCTTTCTCATCACATTCCCCTATATAACCTCCTCCGCAACAATGGCAGTGAAATGCCTTGCTTGGTGTGAAATGATAAAAAAAAAATAATAATAATATACAAAACATTGTCTTGTTAATTACAGCCCATACACTAAGGCAAATTTTGTCTATGTAACGCTAGTGATGTTATAGGGGATAGAAAAAACATGAAATGGTGCCAAAACAGCACACCACGACCTGCCTAAGGTCTTTCTGCAGACTTGGTAGGTAGTGCGACCATAGCACGAATAGAATTATGATGATTAAAATGACATACTAATAATCCAAATACAAAAACTTGTATTCAAAAGAAAAGGTCACACATTACGAAGAGATTTATCTATGTAAAATTTACGTGATTTTAGGTTTTCGTTGCTTTCTTAAAATGATCATTGGAAGATGTCACGAGGCAATTTCTGACCTTAGGTCTTTGGTTGGGACCCGGAATGAAATGTGTATACAACAGAAGAAAACTGTTGTGAAGTAGTTTTCGCACTGAAGGTCATAATCGGGCTATGTCAGTTGCTAATCGACTTAACTCACTCAAATATTAGGAACTTGGTAATCTTCCACTGAAAGCTGACTCCTTAGTATTCGGCTAACTGCCGACTAATATCAGCTGCCTTAGTACAACTATATTGAAACTGGAACTAACTAGTAGTTCTACTGAACTCTAACAGAAATCTAAAGAACTCTTATGAACTTCCCAAGAACTTCTCAAGAACGTCCCCCGTTAACTTTCTGTTACCTGTTATTAATATTATAATAATTATTAATTAATATTATTAATTATTAATAATTATTAATTAATATTATCTGAGGAATAGGTGTGTTTCCCCATAACAAAAACAACAATAATAATGATAATAATGTAGTATGCAACAATTCGTTTTGTTTATATATGTTTATATATATATGATATATGATTTATATGATTTATGATATATGATATATCATATATGATTTATGGAAGATCGATTTGATAATATTATCACCGAAAAAATGTGCGTTCCGATTTTTACTTACCCTTGAACGAAATATTGATCTAGTTTAACAATGTATCGCTAAGTTCGATATTTACTGAATGTTTCCTTACCGTGATATTGGGTTAAACGAAACTATATTTACACGTAGCAAAAGCAGAACGAAAATCAATGAAGCCCACATAAGAAATTCATTCTTCCTTTCTGATGAATTCCCCCATATATATAAAAAAATGTGCGAGAAGCCGTGAATGTTTTGTTTAAAGTGTAGATTTATTGTTGTTATTATTAGTAATATTACTTGCATTTTGTGTGATATATTAACTCTCCATAATGGTATTTGTGTCGCTACACGTGTTTCGAGTCTAAAGTTGACTCTCTTCAGGCGAATAAACTTGTGACTTCACATGTCGAGATCCGTTTGTTTTCTGATGGCCAAATAGATATAAATAGATAAGTCATGTGGTTAGCAGGTCAGAAAGTTCATATGTGTGCGTGCATGTCTTTTTTTCCCTTGCACGTTAAATATCTCCTGTCGCCTTCGTTGACCGTAAAGATTTCACTGACTTAGAAAATTTGATTTCGTCTTTATACTTCAAAATTGTTTTTAAATGATTTTCATGCAATTCTACTCTACGGGTCATCTAGTTCTTTTTGTTATTTTTGGGATACTGTTCAAATTTAGCGCGCACGCGTGTGTGTGTGTGTTTTATCCCGTTTGAATTTCGTGTGTTTGGGTGTGTGTCTTAGGTTTTTCATGTTATTTTGTTGAGAGAAGGCCTGTATTTTTAAATATTTATTCTTGCATCATGAGTGTGTGCTAATCTGCATTATAGTAGATATACATAAATACTTACATACATTTATATATATATATATATATATATATATATATACCATAGTACACTTGGTATGTAATCCGGGTAAATTCCAAAAGAGACGAACTCGAGAGAACTTAATGTTAAATTCATTTATTTAATTTCACAGAGTAATATTTTATAAAGGATTTTCGATTATTACCTTGGATAATACATATTTCACCGCTTTGATGTTCTTAACACGGCACGTTAATGTTACATCAAAAATAATAATAGAAAATCTTTTATATAATATAATATAAATAATATAATATAATATAATATAATATATATGTATGTAACAATGATATACTGGCAGTAATATTCATAAAATTTAGGATTTCTGAGAGCAAGATGCATATCCATTGGAACATCTTTGGAAGAAAATTATCTAAAGATTAACTCAGGAGATGTCTATCCAAAAATGCTTTGTCCATGGGTGAAATTTCATATTGAGCGATATGCGCAAAAGTTTTAACATGCTTTCTCCAAGAAGAAAGAGTCATACACAACTCGATGCAAGAGCTATTGCAATGTTCCATGACCAGATTAAAACTTTATTCTTGAATGAAGCTATTGCTATAATGACTTAACAACTGTGAGTGTAACCTCTGGTCTAACCAATGTCTATTTTGACTCTAATTAAAAAATACTAGAAAAGAAATTACTTTGATCTTTGAGTCGCTATAGAAACCATATAATTGAGGACTTTCAACCACAGTAATAACTTAAATGGATAGCATATATTACTCGAAAAGAAAATAATGACATAACGTAGATTTTGATGTTTCATACTTCTCCAAACAAGAGGTTAGGAAGGACTACCCTCAATAACAGAAAGAACAATCTCTGGGCCGGGCAGTGTGTACTTGGACCCTGTGGAAACACGGTGAGTAATAACTGAGTATAAAATTAAGAATGAGATGAGATATCTCTAAACATAAGCAGTGGAACGAGAAGAGATTAACCTCGTAGATTAAATGAAATGCTCATTTCGGAATTCCCGGTAAGTCAACATATTTTTTTAAGCGTATCACGCCGAGCAAGGCGGTACTGCCACTGATGTGCAGGGGGCTACATAAGTGTAAAACGATTAATTAGAAGAGAGTGAAGAGGAAGACGAACCAGTTAGAAAGAAGCAATAGAAGGATGAGAATACAGGTGTGATGACAGTTTCAAAGGTGGAGAGAAAGGAAAGGATATACGGGGTGGGGAAAGATCTAGAGTCAAGTGGTTAATAGATGAGTATTGGCCTTGCATTTTAAATTCCTGAAGGTTGTAGCCGTCAGGAAAGCAAGAATATGAGAGCGAGTTCCACAGGCGGGAAGTGCGAGAGAAGAAGCTTCAGGAGTAGAATTGTCGTCTGCATTTGGCTAACCTAACTGTAAATGGGTGGGAATAGTACAATGGCCGAAACGTGACAAGAAGAACAAAAATGAGGATAACAATCTAACAGCCAGTCAGTTAAGTGCCATACCTGATACACGCTTGGGCGATCATGTCTCTTTAAAGACATGACTGACTGGGCAGAAGATTATCCCGCTGTAGGTTCCTATTGCTTTCTGCGGTAGAATGGTTGCCATTCAAGGCTATAGAACCCAATCTGTTCTGTTATTTAACCCATAACTGGAAGGAAGAGACGGATTAATACCTTTCCCAAGGGTATTTGCGCGTAAGTGAATACAATGGATTCAACTGGAATTCGAACTCGGCTTCCCGGTTTCTCGTTCCGAGCCGATATCCACTGTACCACAACGCACATCAATCTAACAGTAAATATTGTAAATAATCATAGCTCTTCGTTGCGGAAATTACAATATTGAGAAAAAGATAAACGCTCTTTCAACAAAGTATAAATTAAATCTTTTGTGACAATCTTTATATTTTTCTAAAACTGAGCGACGAGTACAACGTGAGACTGTAAAATACAAGTATAAATTAAAGCAACAATAAAGAGACACAACCGTGAAGCACTGGTAAGGAATTGTTTTTAGTCGACACTAAGCATGAAAAAGAAAAATATTTCCCTTTTGTCGAGATATTCACGTGACGGCCGCTTAGTGACGTCATTTCATACAGTGATAGGAGTGGCAAGTCATTCAGTTAACAGCAGGTGATAAGTACCTGGTACTTATCACCTTTGGGAATATGTCCTTCCTAGATATAGAAAGAAATTTCGGGTCGCAGTTCTCAGTTTGCAAAAACCCAAAACTTGTCATTTCCCCTTCATGGAGTATCCCCTCGTCTGCGACATAGTAGATTAATCCGGCACATTTGAATTTAGTCATGTATTGGATATCGACTCGGAACGATAAATCGGGGAGCCGAGTTCGAATTCCAGTTAAATTATTTGCATTCACTTACGCACAAATATCCTTAGGAAATGTATTAATTCGTCTCTTTCCTCCAGTTATGAGTTAATAAATAAGACAGATTGGGTTCTCTAGCCTTGAATGACAACCAGTCTACCGCAGAAAGCAATGGCAACCTACTGCGGGATAATCTTCTGCCCAGTCAGTCATGTCTCTTTCGAGACATGATCGCCCAAGCGTGTATCAGGTATGACACTTAACTGACTGACTGACTGAAGCATTAAGTATTTTCATATTATTATTTTTTTTAATCATCCCACCCCAAGCAAGGCATTCCACTGCCACTATTGCGCATGGGGCTACATAGGGGAAGGTAAAGAGAAGGAATGGTTAGACATAGGGAATGTCAGGAGGAAGGTGACAGATGATTAAGGATAGCGAGGATGAGAGTGCTTGATAGAATGGGAGCAGGTTAGTGTGTTAGGAGGTGTCTATTGACCTTACATTTAAACTCCTGGAGATTGTTATTATATCGAAGATAATTACTTTTTGTTTCTCCTCAAACTCTGTCCGTTGTTTAGATATGTGTGATATATTATTCTTCGCGTGGGACACACACACACACACACACACACACACACACACACACACACACATATATATATATATATATATATATAGTTTTATGTATGACTTAATGGTATAAAAAGTATCTCTGAGATTAAAGCATTAACCTTTTCTTTCAGTCATTCCGCTGTGTCCGTTAATTACTGTGTTATTATATCACAGATATAATAATGCCAATAACAGGAGAAAGATAAATGGAAGAATAAAACTTTCTTCCCTCGTTCTATTATAAGATCATTAGTAGACCAAGCCTCAAATAAAACTGACAAAGGCGAATTAATTACATGCATAAGAAGCGAGATAAATTCTCTCAAAGACGATGTTAAAATTCGCATATATAAAGCCTGGGTCACCTTGAACATATTGAATGCAATATGGAAATCTGATCTACCAGACAACCTCAAGCGGTGATACTTCCGAGCCACTGTAGAGTCAGTTTTAATTTATGGTGCCACTGTTTGGGCATTAACTAAAACCTTAGAGTTTAATCTTGATGGAATCTACAATCGGATGCTGATTGTTAATGTTGAACATCTAGAGACAAGTTTTAACTAAATCACACCTCTCTGGGCCGATCCTTGATATTTCTAAGATCAGAATGTGTCTGCGAGACACAGATGACAAGCAAAACAAAAACTCCAAAGTGATCTATCGTTTTGAACACCTAACCATGGCACAAATCGGGGAGCCGAGTTTGAATTCCAAGTTAAATTCCTCGCATTCACTTATGCACAAATACCCTTGGGAATGGTATTAGTCCATCTCTTTCCTCTAGTTATGGGTTAATAAATAGGACATATTGGGTTCTATAGCCTTGGTTGGCAACCATTCTACCGCAGAAAGTAATGGCAACCTACTGGGGGATAATCTTCTGCCCAGTTAGTCATGTCTCTTTCGAGACATGATCGCCCAAAGCGTGTATCACGTATGGCACGTATTTGACTGACCGAAACATTAAGTACTTTCATATTATATCGAAGATAATTCCTTTATATATATATATATATATATATATATATTTATTATAAATTCACTGCTCTATACACTATATATCGAGCACTGTTTTAAATTAATGTTTTGGACGGAAAAAAATTTTCTTTTTTCTCTCCTCATTCTATACTCACTCGGATATATATATATATATATATATATATATATATATATATATATATATATATATATATATATAGTTTTCTGTATGTCTTAATGGTATAAAAACTATCTCTGACAATAAGTCTACTGCTCTGGACACCTAACCATGGTGCATGATGGGCTGGTTAGCAATCACCTACATTGACCAGCTATGTTATGATACAGAATGCCCCTCACCCTAATAACCTGTCGATCTTGATGCAGGACCTTGATGGTTGGCCTGCTAGACTCATAAAAGTCCGAGCTTGCTCGACCCAATAATATAAAATAGGCTATTATCACCGGTCTATAGTCTTCATTTGATGCTGCATAATTGTATCAGACGAAAAACAAGCCTAACAAAACAAAGAAACCTCAGTGTGATTCAACGGTAGTTAAATGTTTTGGCAAGCTTTTAACATAGTTACAGGGTGTAAACGATAAATTGGCAGTAATTTCAATCCGCAATTTAGGTTTTTTAAAGTGGCATTATCAGTCTGAAATGTTAGTTTCTGTACTCTTTAGAGTCTGAAGTCCAGATTAGCCACCTAAAAATACTAACAAAATGAGTGCCAGTGTAGAATTTAAACATAGAAGGGTTATTGCTGAATTGTTCCGCGCCGGGCATAAGACGTCTGACATTATCAGAGACACTGGCTATGCTCCTAGGACTGTTTATCGTATTGTAGCAAACTTAAGGGAAGGTAAAGACATGCAAAGGAAGGTTCACAGCCCGAGAAGTGATAAAATCCCCACCAAAAGGTTTGAAATGATCCATTGCAGCAAATCCATCACAGTCAATGGTTGACCAGGCGAAAAAGCGGAATGTAGCCAAAATGACCATTTCTAATGCAGTACGGAAAGATCTTGGGATGAAGTCATATTGCAGACGATGTCGTAACATTCTTACCGCGAAATCTAAGACCATTCGTAAAGAGAGAAGCCACTTGCTACTCAATCACCCGAAACACCATGGTGGTACCGTTCGCATTTTTGTGGAGAGAAAAAGTTCGTGGTAGACGAAGTCGCCAACTGCAGAAACACAAGAGTTATCGCCATTGACCCTTCTTGTGTTCCTCCAGTCATGCAGAGTAAACACTCTGTCTCTGTCATGGTGTTTGGAGCTATTGCCAGCGATAGGAAAGTCATGCCCCGTCACTTCATTGAAGTTGGCCTGAAGATCAATATGGCGGAATATCTGAAGATTCTGGAGGAAGTTCTCTTACCCTGGATTAAGAAGAACGATGATCCCAACAAAATGATATTCATCCTGGACTCTGCACCTGCTCATGGGTCAAAAACAGTGCAGACCTTCTTGAAGAGAGAGTTACTGTTTTTTGTGCCCTCAAATATCTGGCCCTCTAGTTCGCCAGATTTGAACCCCTGCGACTATTGGTTATGGGGCGATGTTGAGAAAGTCTCTAATGCTCGCCCCCATAACAGTGTGGCCTCACTGAAGACCTCCGTAAGGCGAGCATTCCGCGATATCAAGAAAGAGTTAGCTGTCAAGGCCTGTCGTGCTTTTAGGGCTCGCATTCAGCAAGTTGTGGACGCAGAAGGTGGACGTATAGAATAAAATGTTTGTATTTAATAAAACAGTTAAATAAACATACACAAATCTTAAATGTCTTTAAATGTCCCTTCTTTATCAAGGTTTAAAGTCTGAGATCTCAAACTGCCAATTTATTGTTTACACCCTGTATATATATATATATATATATATATATGTGTTGTTGACTCCGGAAATGGGAACCGCACAAAATAAAGGAACAACAAACAGGATTGGAGGTAAAAATTAAGTATATTAACGTAAAGCATACAAACTTGAACGCAGGTTAGTGTTGTGGGTCCCAGGAAAGGGAACCGCAGAAAAATAAAGGAACAACAACCAGAATTGGAGATAAAAAATACGTATATTAACGTAAAGGATACAAACTTGAACGCAGGTTAGTAATCCAGGAATACGAGTTAGTACGAAGTATATATACAAGTCTCTGAAGTGAAGCCGTAGTATGATTAGTAAGTCCATGTCAGAAGCTAACAGGTGCTGTATAATAATATTCTGGCTGAGTGGAACTCAGATCTACAAAATGCTGACACTGTATTCTCTGTGAAACCTTGGTATCTTCGCGTATCTTTTGGTATCGTTCGGTATCTGACGTTATCTCTCTATGGCAGGAGTATATCTATACTGTAGACAAGGAAAAAAGACCCCACAACAATATATATATATATATATATATATATATATATATATATATATATATATTAGTCATCCTCATTCAAGCCTGTTTCGGTGTATCCCAGCTCATTCATTCATCAGTATTGCTAGACCTCCACTTGCTTCCAGCCAGGATCGAAACTCTAGCGGTTTAGTAACAAAGCTGTCGGCGCATGGAATGAGAGGACAAAATTTTACTGTGTTTATATATATATATATATATATATATATATATATATAAAGTCTTAATACAAGATAGTCAATACTAGCTACATTAATAGGTTTTGGCAAGCTTTTAACATAGTTATATTCATGAGACGTCTATTCGTGAGATTTTACGAGACTAGTGTAAGCTTCGTAAATAATGAGATAAAAGGTTATCTCTTTTACAGAAACATTATCTTATCATAAATATGCTTGTGACGCCGTAGCACAGACATTATGCCCTGTCAATATCTTAATAATAATTTTGCTCACGTGGAAAGACGGGAGAAAAATATGAGACACTAGTCGGTGTCAATGAGAAAAGGGAAGAGAGGGAGAATAAAAAATAGAATTGTTTAACGCCTGTTTCAGTAAAATAAAAACAAAAAACAAAAAAAATTGTTTAATTTTAAAACATTTCATTTGTACCCCCTTACTTCTTAAAATAACAACCAGAATTAATATTCATGATTATTATTGCAATATTGTATTATTAATGTTGTTAAACTCAAATATTTAACAGTGATATAAGCAAATTTAAACGGATATTTTATTGTCGAAAAGCTCACCATGAGCTTATTCAATCATTAACTTAAGAATTAAGATTCATCAGTTTTTAAAAAGATCATTTCACTCTAAGCAATGCGGGACAGCCACAAGTATGCAGGGTGTTGCAGTGAGAGAAAATAATTAATATAGGGATATAAAGATGAACGGGATTCAATTAGATAGAAGATGGCAATTTATGTTTTTGATGATTGTAGCCCCCAGGGAAGCAAGTAAACGGAACAAAGTTCGACAGACGGAAAGTCCAAATATAGAAACTATTACATTAAAAGTGGAGGTTACTATTTCAACAGTAAAAGGGGGCCAATCCAGTCAGTCATTGATGCCAACTAGATTAGTTAAGTGCCCTACGTGATACACTCAAAAGAGTCATGATTGACTGGGAAGAAGATTTTCCTGCAGTAGGTTGCCATTACTTTCTTCGGTAGATCCGTTGCCGACCAAGGCTATAGAACCCATTCTGTTCTGCTATAAGTGGAGTGAGAAGCGGCGGATTTATATCTTTTCCAAGTGCGTAAGTGAATGCTGTGAATTCAACTGGAATTCGAACTCGGTACTCTCATTACAATTCCGATCCGATATCCATTACGCCATAACGCACATCGATTGTTTACAACTGATTCAAAAACGTAAATTTTAAGGAAAAATATTATAGCAATGTTGAATTTGGAATATCTGATCGAATTTTAACTTGGTGGTTGCAGGTTATCTTTGACTGCGGAATTATCGAGCCGAATTCAAATTCCCGTTTAATATGGCGTTTTTGCTAAATTATCATTAATTTCGGAAAGCCATAAATCAATCTCTTTTCGCTGCCTTTATGAGTTAAACTGTAGGGTCTACTGGGGGAAGTCGGAATTCATATCGATAAGAAAGCAACATGTGAATTATTATATTGTTTTCCTCAAGAAGCCATGGTTATTCACAGCTATCAAAAATGAAAAGAACTATGTGGAGAGCCATGATTGACTGACTGAAGAGACTTAACGCCTGTTTCAGTAAAATAAAAAAAAAATTAAAAAAAAGAGACTTTTTAATGATGCTAACTTAAGATCGACTTATACACGCATATCTATGGCATATATATATATATATATATATATATATATATATATATATATATATCAGCATGCGATGTAGATATAGAAGAATCCAAAGGAGTATCCTGTATATACAGTGGTAGGATAACTCTGTAAGAGAGCTCTAAATATATATGTATATAAATTCATATAGAGCAAATATAAGAAAAAATTATGACAGATACGTTATTTCATGGTAAATCGGAAGTATGGGCCTATTTCAGGCGAACCATCAGCAGCTTCCGTCTTCATTGTACAGAAGCTGATGATGATTCGCCTGAAATAGACCTCATTTCCATTTTTTCTGACACACACACACACACACACACACACACACACACACACACACACACACACACATATATATATATATTGTTTAATTACTTAGTTTCTGGTCATAATAAGATTAAACCAGTGACATTTGTATTAAAAAGTGTTCAATATAATTATATTGTAGAACTTTTGAATATTTTTCATTTGTAAACGAGTTATTACGCGACCTAGGTTTCTACCATGAGTGGTGTCTTGTTTTACAATTTTTTTTAAGAACGCTCACGTATCGGTGTTTTTTACGCTCACGTAGCAGGGAACTTTTTGAACACGCAATTTTTTAAATTACAAGGAATTATGACGTTTTCATCCATGGTTGTACGAACCTAAGAGGTATTTTTTAGTATGGTTACACTTAGTCATAATTTCCGTTCTTTCATTCAATAGTTCGTTTATATTTCGAAATAGTATAATCTCTAACTTTTCTTCCTTGTAAGGTTTGGCTGTTTTTACTATACTCCACGTTATGTCTGGGTTTTTTCTATATTTTGTTTTTAATTTCCACTTGTGGCTAGCCAATTTTGTACAGTTTTTTAAGTTTTCTATTTTGAATGTAGAATTGTGATGGAACCACCAGATCTTAAAGGTGCCTTTGGTTGAAATATATTTCATTTTGAGCATTTAAGTCATGTACCTTTGCTTTGTAAATGACTTCTTTTGTGTTGCAAAAAATCGCCTAAAGACACCACTCAAGGTAGAAACCTAGGTCGCGTGATAACTCGTTTACAAATGGAATATATATATATATATATATATATATATATATATATATATATATAATAATACTCAGAGAAACCCAAACGTAAAACAACGAATTTGTTCGCCTGAAGAGAGTCAATTTTAGACTCGAAACACGTGTAGCGCAAACCATGACAAATTAATACTCCATAACTTGTATGAATACCAAACAATAAATATATATTTTAAAGAAAACGTTCACGGCATCTCACACTATTTATTTTATACTAATTACTCTCGTTGGAACAACCCTATTCCTTTATTCGATATATATATATATATATATATATATATATATATAAAGAGACAGATAGATAGAGAGAGACAGATAGAGAGAGAGACAGACAGACAGAGACAGAGACAGAGCGCTCTTTATTTTGTAGATTCACAAAATTCTTCAGAGCGACTATATGTAAATAATAAGAAACTTACAGCATTTGTTTGCCAAATCTTGAACTAAAGTTTGATGGACGACATGCCAAAAGTTGGAACTAACATCAAATAGAGACTGGCAGCCCGTCCAATGACTAAGATGGTAAAGAATAGAATCTCTTGAAGAATCAAACGAAGAGAAATGCCTTCTGTCAATTTTAACGTCTCTTTGTCCAAATTATGAGAAGCTGAATCTGGTTTAGTCTATAGTGAGATTATACGAAGTAAGGATAGAAACTGTTGTAAGTTATTTAGCAGGATGTTTGTGATATCCAACACTTTCACAATTGCATTTAGGCTTCGGAGGATGTTCTTAAATGGTTGCTGACTTCAGACGACATTATAAGATTCTATGAAAAGTTCAAGTATGACGGATAACATTGATATCTCAATGAATCCCTGTTACTCACTGGCGATTTTCACAAGTTATGAAACATACTAGCATTGTGTAGAAATCTCCACATCTCTTCATAAACTGTACTTCTTATTTTCACTAATCGTACAAAAATCACCGCATGCTTCAAACTTTAGTGGCTCTAGGTGTTTGCATTCTTAAACTTAAGTAAAAATATATTTCAGTTCAAAGATCAGATTTGTATAAAAGAAAAGCTGTCAGTTTTTTTTAAAACTAGAGTCACTAAGTCAAAAAAAAAAAAAAATTAGCTGACCTGAAGGAGACTACCACTACCTTTAAATTTGTTGTTTTTCATTTATTTTTACTTTTTTCAGCGCAGTCCTATCGGATATTACATAACGTTTCCGATTATCAAAAAGATTTTGAAAGAATTTTAATATTTAAACAATTTTAGTGGGGTCTCAGTTTCTCATACAACGTTATAGTTAATCGATCCTTCATTTTGGAACCACTCGCATTGGGGTCGCTTGTTTTTTTTGTTTTTTTTTTGGAGGGGACAAGTTGTTGCTTTTGTTTTATTCTTTTTCAAGTTTTCTTCAGTTCTTACGATGGCATCTTCCTCGGAAACTCCAAGAATGCCTTTATTCAAAAATTTTGCAAAGGATTCAGTAGTTGAATATGCGCAAGCAAAAAAGTTAATTGCACAGGATCGATTTACTATAAGATTGGATGAAAGACAGCGCCTCCTAACATTGGTGAAATGTTGAAATTTTTACAATTTTTTTTTTGTCAATAAGTAAGTTTAGGATTTAATTGATAAGATTGCACAGAAAAAAGTAAAAAAAATTGATAATCAACAAATGTACAGCTGGTGGTAATGTTGCACCGGTGAGTGGCTCCAAAATGGAGGGTCGATTTACTATAATGTTGTATGAGAAAATGAGCCACCCCCCCCTCCGCTAAAATTGTTTAAATATTGAAATTTTTCCAATTTTTTATTTTTTGTCAATCGAAAAGGTTAGGGTAAGATTGCACTGAAAAAAGTCAAAAAACAAAAAAAAAAAGTGAAAAACAACAAATTTAAAGGTGGTGATAGCCTCTTTCAGGAACGCCAATAAATTTAATAAACTCTAGAAGAAAATAAAAAAAGAAGTTAAAATGAGATCGTATACAGGAATCCGAAATTTCAGAAATTCTAGAATTTTCCAAAGTCTCATGAGTAAATATGTCTAAATTGTTTTTTTTTTATTTTATTGTTATTTTCTTTTATTTAATTTCAGATTTGTCTTTGATTAGATCAAAATTGGTGAGTACCGGTTCAAAATTAGGTTTTCAGACTATCTAAAGATATCAGTCAGTCAGTTAAGTGCCATATGTGATACACACTTGGGCGATCATGTCTCGAAACAGACATGACCGATTGGGCAGAAGATTTTTCCCGCAGTAGGTTACCATTACTTTCTGCGGTAGACTGGTTGCTGACCAAGGCTATAGAACCCAATCAGTCCTGTTATTTGACTCATAGCTAGAGGGAGAAGAGATGTATTATATTATTAAGTAGTAATTATTGGGGGATCAGTTTATTACTTCATAACAATATAAAACCGATCCCCCACTTTATGCCCAGTAGAAGCCTTAATCATGATTCCAAGTATTATATTCAATCAGTTAGTTAAGTGCCATACGCGATACTCGCTTTGGGCGATCATCTCCCTTTTACTTAACTCTTTCAGTTTTTGGCCCAGTGGATGTAGGCGTTAGTTAGTTCCAGTGACTTAACCCAAGGAGTTGTGAGTTCAATACCCGTCTGCAGCACTACTAAAGAAATAGCTTAGAGAGTAAAGTTAAAGGGAGAAAACTACATAGCTACCAGAAGTGCCATCATATATGGAACGTTCTTTCTATCAACTATTGAAATGTCATTAGCAGCGGAAGGGAAGTGGTAACTATCACATGGAAAATACTGGTAAAAACCAGACCATATACCAGAGTTGGAAAAGCTTGATTTTGTGCCTAATGGGTTACCAGCTGTTGAATAAAAGAAACATGCTAATAGTAGCGTCATGTAAATAATATCAATATGGCAAAACATGCTACTAAAATTAATTGATACGCATTTCGCCAATTCAGAGCAGAAAAAGTTATTCAACAGAAACAATTCATGGCTTTCTCTTTTCGAATCTTTTCACACTTCACTTTTTTTCTTGTTTTTCATTTGGAGTAGATAGACTAAAATATCGCCCGGTTCACACTCCACCCACGTCTATTGAACAGGCGAAGAGGCTCATTCCTTGTTCCCTGTTTAGGATGTGGTTTCCGGCTTTCTCTTTTCCAATCTTTTCACTCTTCAATTTTTTTCTTGTTTTTCATTTGGAGTAGATAGACTAAACTATCGCCCGGTTCACACTCCACCCACGTCTATTGAACAGGCGAAGAGGCTCATCCCTTGTTCCCTGTTTAGGATGTGGTTTCCGGCTTTCTCTTTTCCAATCTTTTCACTCTTCACTTTTTTTCTTGTTTATCATTTGGAGTAGATAGACTAAACTATCGCTCGGTTCACACTCAACCCACGTCTATTGAACAGGCGAAGAGGCTCATCCATTGTTCCTTGTTTAGGATGTGGTTTCCGTCTTTCTCTTTTCCAATCTTTTCACTCTTTTCTTTTTTTTTTTTTTAATTGGAGTAGATAGTCTAAACTATCGCCCGGTTCACACTCCACCCACGTCTATTGAACAGGCGAAGAGTCTCATCCATTTTCCCTGTTTAGGATGTGGTTTCCGGCTTTCTTTTTTCCATTCTTTTCACTCTTCTCTTTTTTTCTTTTTTTTTTTTTCATTTGGAATAGATAGACTAAACTATCGCCCGGTTCACACTCCACCCACGTCTATTGAACAGGTTAAGAGGCTCATCCCTTGTTCCCTGTTTAGGATGTGGTTTCCGGCTTTCTCTTTTCCCATCTTTTCTTTCTTTCGTAGCCCCCTGCGCATCAGTGGCGTTACCGCCTTGCTCGGGGTGATATGATTAAAAGAAAATCTATGTATAGCTGCAGCAAAAGAACATAAAAATAATGATAAACTATAATAGAAAACTATTACAATTAATCCTGCAGATGTAACTGCAAAGTAAAAGAAATCTTCCATCTGAACTGTTTATAAAGCATAGATATTTAGTGAAGGTGAGACAAAGTACTCATAAGTACCTCAGAGGGTGAATGGATAAGACGCTTCTACAACCATACACAAACGTAGAACTGCTGTTTTTAGATAATATTGGGAAATTATTAAAAGCAAGAAAGAAGCACCAACAATTACATCAGAAATACTGGCTAAATTCTGACAAGATAATGGATTTGGAGATAACTGCAACTTGTGAACAAAAAAAAAAAAAACTAATCTTAAAACGAATGGGTAATAATTAGTGAATAAGACCGGTCGCCTGCTTGACCTAATCCAATCTTTCTTAAACAACCGCAAAATGAAGGTCGTTCTGAATGGGCGTGCCTCTTCGTCCTACAGCACGAATGCTGGTGTCCCACAGGGCTCTATCCTGGGCCCGACGCTCTTCCTTATTTTCATCAACGACCTCCCAGATGAGATCAAGTACCAAGTAGGCATCTACGCAGATGACACTACAATATACTCCCGCACCAGTAAGAAACCTGTTGTGGCGGACAGACATAATCTCGCTGCTGACCTTGAACGGGATCTACACTCTGTGGTGAACTGGAGCAAGAAGTAGCTTGTCAACTTCAATTTATCTAAGACCAAGCTGTTGTCTGTCAACCGTTACAG
>JBBBDQ010002446.1:1790000-1895000 GCA_037127315.1 Ascarosepion bandense | reverse complement strand
CTCATAACATTCCTCCTCGCCCACCCAACTCTCATCAGTAATCTCTTCCCTCTCCTACTCTCTTCCTAACACACCCTGCAACCTCTCACTCCTCATAGCATTCCTCCCTGTTCACTGCACTCTCATCAGTACTCTCTTCCCTCTCCTACTCTCTTCCTGACATCCCCTTCAACCTCTCACTTCTCATAACATTCCTCCTCGTCCACCTCACCCTATTCAGTACTCTCTTCCCTCACCTACTCACTTCCTGACACCCCCCTGCAACCTCTCACTTCTCATAACATTCCTCCTCGTCCACCCCACTCTCATCAGTAATCTCTTCCCTCTCCTCCTCTCTTCCTGACATTCCCTTCAACCTCTCACTTCTCATAACATTCCTCCTCGTCCACCCCACTCTCATCAGTAATCTCTTCCCTCTCCTACTCTCTTCCTGACATCCCCTTCAACCTCTCACTTCTCATAACATTCCTCCTCGTCCACCCCACTCTCATCAGTAATCTCTTCCCTCTCCTCCTCTCTTCCTGACATCCCCTTCAACCTCTCACTTCTCATAACATTCCTCCTCGTCCACCCCACTCTCATCAGTAATCTCTTCCCTCTCCTACTCTCTTCCTGACATCCCCTTCAACCTCTCACTTCTCATAACATTCCTCCTCGCCCACCCAACTCTCATCAGTAATCTCTTCCCACTCCTACTCTCTTCCTGACATCCCCTTCAACCTCTCACTTCTCATAACATTCCTCCTCGCCCACCCCACTCTCACCAGTAATCTCTTCCCTCTCCTACTCTCTTCCTGACATCCCCTTCAACCTCTCACTTCTCATAACATTCCTCCTCGTCCACCCCACTCTCATCAGTAATCTCTTCCTTCTCCGACTCTCTTCCTGACATCCCCTTCAACCTCTCACTTCTCATAACATTCCTCCTCGCCCACCCAACTCTCATCAGTAATCTCTTCCCTCTCCTACTCTCTTCCTGACATCCCCTTCAACCTCTCACTTCTCATAACATTCCTCCTCGTCCACCCCACTCTCATCAGTAATTTCTTCCCTCTCCTACTCTCTTCCTGACATCCCCTTCAACCTCTCACTTCTCATAACATTCCTCCTCGTCCACCCCACTCTCATCAGTAATCTGTTCCCTCTCCTACTCTCTTCCTGACATCCCCTTCAACCTCTCACTTCTCATAACATTCCTCCTCGCCCAGCCAACTCTCATCAGTAATCTCTTCCCTCTCCTACTCTCTTCCTGACATCCCCTTCAACCTCTCACTTCTCATAACATTCCTCCTCGTCCACCCCACTCTCATCAGTAATCTCTTCCCCCTCCTACTCTCTTCCTGACATCCCGTTCAACCTCTCACTTCTCATAACATTCCTCCTCGTCCACCTCACTCTCGTCAGTAATCTCTTCCCTCTCCTACTCTCTTCCTGACATCCCCTTCAACCTCTCACTTCTCATAACATTCCTCCTCGCCCACCCAACTCTCATCAGTAATCTCTTCCCTCTCCTACTCTCTTCCTGACATCCCCTTCAACCTCTCACTTCTCATAACATTCCTCCTCGTCCACCCCACTCTCATCAGTAATCTCTTCCCTCTCCTACACTCTTCCTGACATCCCCTTCAATCTCTCACTTCTCATAACATTCCTCCTCGCCCACCCAACTCTTATCAGTAATCTCTTCCCTCTCCTACTCTCTTCCTGACATCCCCTTCAACCTCTCACTTCTCATAACATTCCTCCTCGACCACCCCACTCTCATCAGTAATCTCTTCCCTCTCGTACTCTCTTCCTGACATCCCCTTCAACCTCTCACTTCTCATAACATTCCTGCTCGTCCACCTCACTCTCATCAGTAATCTCTTCCCTCTCCTACTTTCTTCCTGACATCCCCTTCAACCTCTCACTTCTCATAACATTCCTCCTCGCCCACCCAACTCTCATCAGTAATCTCTTCCCTCCCCTATTCTCTTCCTGACATCCCCTTCAACCTCTCACTTCTCATAACATTCCTCCTCGTCCACCCAACTCTCATCAGTAATCTCTTCCCTCTCCTACTCTCTTCCTGACATCCCCTTCAACCTCTCACTTCTCATAACATTCCTCCTCGCCCACCCAACTCTCATCAGTAATCTCTTCCCTCTCCTACTCTCTTTCTGACATCCCCTTCAACCTCTCACTTCTCATAACATTCCTCCTCGTCCACCTCACTCTCGTCAGTAATCTCTTCCCTCTCCTACTCTCTTCCTGACATCCCCTTCAACCTCTCACTTCTCATAACATTCCTCCTCGCCCACCCAACTCTCATCAGTAATCTCTTCCCTCTCCTACTCACTTCCTGACATCCCATTCAACCTCTCACTTCTCATAACATTCCTCCTCGTCCACCCAACTCTCATCAGTAATCTCTTCCCTCTCCTACTCTCTTCCTGACATCCCCTTCAACCTTTCACTTCTCATAACATTCCTCCTTGCCCACCCAACTCTCATCAGTAATCTCTTCCCTCTCCTACTCTCTTCCTGACATCCCCTTCAACCTCTCACTTCTCATAACATTCCTCCTCGCCCACCCAACTCTCATCAGTAATCTCTTCCCTCTCCTACTCTCTTCCTGACATCCCCTTCAACCTCTCACTTCTAATAACATTCCTCCTCGTCCACCTCACTCTCATCAGTAATCTCTTCCCTCTCCTACACTCTTCCTGACATCCCCTTTAACCTCTCATTTCTCATAAAACAAAATTCCTCCTCGTCCACCCCACTCGCATCAGTAATCTCTTCCCTCTCCTACTCTTTTCCTGACATCCCCTTCAAACTCTCACTTTTCATAACATTCCTCGTCGCCCACCCAACTCTCATCAGTAATCTCTTCCCTCTCTTACACTCTTCCTGACATCCACTTCAATCTCTCACTTCTCATAACATTCTTCCTCGCCCACCTAACTCTCATCAGTAATCTCTTCCCTCTCCTACTCTCTTCCTGACATTCCCTTCAACCTCTCACTTCTCATAACATTCCTCCACGCCCACCCAACTCTCATCAGTAATCTCTTCCCTCCCCTATTCTCTTCCTGACATCCCCTTCAACCTCTCACTTCTCATAACATTCCTCCTCGTCCACCCAACTCTCATCAGTAATCTCTTCCCTCTCCTACTCTCTTCCTGACATCCCCTTCAACCTCTCACTTCTCATAACATTCCTCCTCGCCCACCCAACTCTCATCAGTAATCTCTTCCCTCTCCTACTCTCTTCCTGACATCCCCTTCAACCTCTCACTTCTCATAAGATTCCTCCTCGTCCACCTCACTCTCGTCAAAAATCTCTTCCCTCTCCTACACTCTTCCTGACATCCCCTTCAACCTCTCACTTCTCATAACATTCCTCCTCGCCCACCCAACTCTCATCAATAATCTCTTCCCTCTCCTACTCTCTTCCTGACATCCCCTTCAACCTCTCACTTCTCATAACATTCCTCCTCGTCCACCCAACTCTCATCAGTAATCTCTTCCCTCTCCTACTCTCTTCCTGACATCCCCTTCAACCTCTCACTTCTCATAACATTCCTCCTCGTCCACCCAACTTTCATCAGTAATCTCTTCCCTCTCTTACACTCTTCCTGACATCCACTTCAATCTCTCACTTCTCATAACATTCCTCCTCGCCCACCTAACTCTCATCAGTAATCTCTTCCCTCTCCTACTCTCTTCCTGACATCCCCTTCAACCTCTCACTTCTCATAACATTCCTCCTCGCCCACCCAACTCTCATCAGTAATCTCTTCCCTCTCCTACTCTCTTCCTGACATCCCCTTCTACCTCTCACTTTCATAACATACCACCTCGTCCACCTCATTCTCATCAGTAATATCTTCCCTCTCCTACTCTCTTCCTGACATCCCCTTCAACCTCTCACTTCTCATAACATTCCTCCTCGCCCACCCAACTCTCATCAGTAATCTCTTCCCTCTCCTATTCTCTTCCTGACATCCCCTTCAACCTCTCACTTCTCATAACATTCCTCCTCGTCCACCCCACTCTCATCAGTAATCTCTTCCCTCTCCTACTCTCTTCCTGACATCCCCTTCAACCTCTCACTTCTCATAACATTCCTCCTCGCCCACCCAACTCTCATCAGTAATCTCTTCCCTCTCCTACTCTCTTCCTGACATCCCCTTCAACCTCTCACTTCTCATAACATTCCTCCTCGTCCACCTCACACTCGTCAGTAATCTCTTCCCTCTCCTACTCTCTTCCTGACATCCCCTTCAACCTCTCACTTCTCATAACATTCCTCCTCGCCCACCCAACTCTCATCAGTAATCTCTTCCCTCTCCTACTCTCTTCCTGACATCCCCTTCAACCTCTCACTTCTCATAACATTCCTCCTCGTCCACCCAACTCTCATCAGTAATCTCTTCCCTCTCCTACTCTCTTCCTGACATCCCCTTCAACCTCTCACTTCTCATAACATTCCTCCTCGTCCACCCCACTCTCATCAGTAGTCTCTTCCCTCTCCTACTCACTTCCTGACACCCCTCTTCAACCTCTCACTTCTCATAACATTCCTCCTCGTCCATCCCACTCTCATCAGTAATCTCTTCACTCTCCTCCTCTCTTCCTGACACCCTCTGCAATCTCTCACTCCTCATAATATTCCTCCTCGTCCACCCTACTCTCATCAGTAATCTCTTCCCTCTCCTACTCTCTTCCTGACATCCCCTTCAACCTCTCACTTCTCATAACATTCCTCCTCATCCACCCCACTCTCATCAGTAATCTCTTCCCTCTCCTACTCTCTTCCTGACATCCCCTTCAACCTCTCACTTCTCATAACATTCCTCCTCATCCACCCCACTCTCATCAGTAATCTCTTCCCTCTCCTCCTCTCTTCCTGACAATCCCTTCAACCTCTCACTTCTCATAACATTCCTCCTCGCCCACCTAACTCTCATCAGTAATCTCTTCCCTCTCCTACTCTCTTCCTGACATCCCCTTCAACCTCTCACTTCTCATAATATTCCTCCTCGCCCACCCAACTCTCATCAGTAATCTCTTCCCTCTCCTACTCTCTTCCTGACATCCCCTTCTACCTCTCACTTTCATAACATTCCACCTCGTCCACCTCACTCTCATCAGTAATCTCTTCCCTCTCCTACTCTCTTCCTGACATCCCCTTCAACCTCTCACTTCTCATAACATTCCTCCTCGCCCACCCAACTCTCATCAGTAATCTCTTCCCTCTCCTACTCTCTTCCTGACATCCCCTTCAACCTCTCACTTCTCATAACATTCCTCCTCGTCCACCTCACTCTCGTCAGTAATCTCTTCCCTCTCCTACTCTCTTCCTGACATCCCCTTCAACCTCTCACTTCTCATAACATTCCTCCTCGCCCACCCAACTCTCATCAGTAATCTCTTCCCTCTCCTACTCTCTTCCTGACATCCCCTTCAACCTCTCACTTCTCATAACATTCCTCCTCGCCCACCCAACTCTCATCAGTAATCTCTTCCCTCTCCTACTTTCTTCCAGACATCCCCTTCAACCTCTCACTTCTCATAACATTCCTGCTCGTCCACCTCACTCTCATCAGTAATCTCTTCCCTCTCCTACTCTCTTCCTGACATCCCCTTCAACCTCTCACTTCTCATAACATTCCTCCTCGCCCACCCAACTCTCATCAGTAATCTCTTCCCTCCCCTATTCTCTTCCTGACATCCCCTTCAACCTCTCACTTCTCATAACATTCCTCCTCGTCCACCCAACTCTCATCAGTAATCTCTTCCCTCTCCTACTCTCTTCCTGACATCCCCTTCAACCTCTCACTTCTCATAACATTCCTCCTCGTCCACCTCACTCTCGTCAGTAATCTCTTCCCTCTCCTACTCTCTTCCTGACATCCCCTTCAACCTCTCACTTCTCATAACATTCCTCCTCGCCCACCCAACTCTCATCAGTAATCTCTTCCCTCTCCTACTCTCTTCCTGACATCCCCTTCAACCTCTCACTTCTCATAACATTCCTCCTCGCCCACCCAACTCTCATCAGTAATCTCTTCCCTCTCCTACTCTCTTCCTGACATCCCCTTCAACCTCTCACTTCTAATAACATTCCTCCTCGTCCACCTCACTCTCATCAGTAATCTCTTCCCTCTCCTACACTCTTCCTGACATCCCCTTTAACCTCTCATTTCTCATAACATTCCTCCTCGTCCACCCCACTCGCATCAGTAATCTCTTCCCTCTCCTACTCTTTTCCTGACATCCCCTTCAAACTCTCACTTCTCATAACATTCCTCGTCGCCCACCCAACTCTCATCAGTAATCTCTTCCCTCTCTTACACTCTTCCTGACATCCACTTCAATCTCTCACTTCTCATAACATTCTTCCTCGCCCACCTAACTCTCATCAGTAATCTCTTCCCTCTCCTACTCTCTTCCTGACATTCCCTTCAACCACTCACTTCTCATAACATTGCTCCTCGCCCACCCAACTCTCATCAGTAATCTCTTCCCTCTCCTACTCTCTTCCTGACATCCACTTCAACCTCTCACTCCTCATAACATTCCTCCTCGCCCACCCAACTCTCATCAGTAATCTCTTCCCTCTCCTACACTCTTCCTGACATCCCCTTCAACCTCTCACTTCTAATAACATTTCTCCTCGTCCACCCCACTCTCATCAGTAATGTCTTCCCTCTCCTACACTCTTCCTGACATCCCCTTCAACCTCTAACTTCTCATTGCATTCCTCATAGTCCACCACACTCTCATCAGTAATCTCTTCCCTCTCCTACTCTCTTCCTGACATCCCCTTCAACCTCTCACTTCTCATAACATTCCTCCTCGCCCACCCAACTCTCATCAGTAATCTCTTCCCTCTCCTACTCTCTTCCTGACACCTGACATCCCCTTCAACCTCTCACTTCTCATAACATTCCTCCTCGTCCACCCCAACTCTCATCAGTAATCTCTTCCCCCTCCTACTCTCTTCCTGACATCCACTTCAACCTCTCACTCCTCATAACATTCCTCCTCGCCCACCCAACTCTCATCAGTAATCTCTTCCCTCTCCTACACTCTTCCTGACATCCCCTTCAACCTCTCACTTCTAATAACATTCCTCCTAGTCCACCCCACTCTCATCAGTAATGTCTTCCCTCTCCTACACTCTTCCTGATATCCCCTTCAACCTCTAACTTCTCATTGCATTCCTCCTAGTCCACCACACTCTCATCAGTAATCTCTTCCCTCTCCTACTCTCTTCCTGACATCCCCTTCAACCTCTCACTTCTCATAACATTCCTCCTCGCCCACCCAACACTCATCAGTAATCTCTTCCCTCTCCTACTCTCTTCCTGACATCCCCTTCAACCTCTCACTTCTCATAACATTCCTCCTCGCCCACCCAACTCTCATCAGTAATCTCTTCCCTCTCCTACTCTCTTCCTGACATCCCCTTCAACCTCTCACTTCTCATAACATTCCTCCTCGCCCACCCAACTCTCATCAGTAATCTCTTCCCTCTCCTACTCTCTTCCTGACATCCCCTTCAACCTCTCACTTCTTATAACATTCCTCCTCGTCCACCTCACTCTCATCAGTAATCTCTTCCCTCTCCTACTCTCTTCCTGACATCCCCTTTAACCTCTCACTTCTCATAACATTCCTCCTCGTCCACCCCACTCTCATCAGTAATGTCTTCCCTCTCCTACACTCTTCCTGACATCCCCTTCAACCTCTCACTTCTCATAACATTCATCGTCGCCCACCCAACTCTCATCAGTAATCTCTTCCCTCTCCTTCTCTCTTCCTGACATCCCCTTCAACCTCTCACTTCTCATAACATTCCTCCTCGTCCACCTCACTCTCATCAGTAATCTCTTCCCTCTCCTACTCTCTTCCTGACATCCCCTTCAACCTCTCACTTCTCATAATATTCCTCCTCGCCAATCCAACTCTCATCAGTAATCTCTTCCCTCTCCTACTCTCTTCCTGACATCCCCTTCAACCTCTCACTTCTCATAACATTCCTCCTCGTCCACCTCACTCTCATCAGTAATCTCTTCCCTCTCCTACTCTCTTCCTGACATCCCCTTTAACCTCTCACTTCTCATAACATTCCTCCTCGCCCACCCAACTCTCGTCAGTAATCTCTTCCCTCTCCTACTCTTTTCCTGACATCCCCTTCAACCTCTCACTTCTCATAACATTCCTCCTCGTCCACCCCACTCTCATCAGTAATCTCTTCCCTCTCCTACTCTCTTCCTGACATCCCCTTCAACCTCTCACTTCTCATAATATTCCTCCTCGTCCACCTCACTCTCATCAGTAATCTCTTCCCTCTCCTACTCTCTTCCTGACATCCCCTTCAACCTCTCACTTCTCATAATATTCCTCCTCGTCCACCTCACTCTCATCAGTAATCTCTTCCCTCTCCTTCTCTCTTCCTGACATCCCCTTCAACCTCTCACTTCTCATAACATTCCTCCTCGTCCACCTCACTCTCATCAGTAATCTCTTCCCTCTCCTACTCTCTTCCTGACATCCCCTTCAACCTCTCACTTCTCATAATATTCCTCCTCGCCAATCCAACTCTCATCAGTAATCTCTTCCCTCTCCTACTCTCTTCCTGACATCCCCTTCAACCTCTCACTTCTCATAACATTCCTCCTCGTCCACCTCACTCTCATCAGTAATCTCTTCCCTCTCCTACTCTCTTCCTGACATCCCCTTTAACCTCTCACTTCTCATAACATTCCTCCTCGCCCACCCAACTCTCGTCAGTAATCTCTTCCCTCTCCTACTCTTTTCCTGACATCCCCTTCAACCTCTCACTTCTCATAACATTCCTCCTCGTCCACCCCACTCTCATCAGTAATCTCTTCCCTCTCCTACTCTCTTCCTGACATCCCCTTCAACCTCTCACTTCTCATAACATTCCTCCTCGCCCACCCAACTCTCATCAGTAATCTCTTCCCTCTCCTACACTCTTCCTGACTTCCACTTCAATCTCTCACTTCTCATAACATTCCTCCTCGCCCACCCAACTCTCATCAGTAATCTCTTCCCTCTCCTACTCTCTTCCTGACATCCCCTTCAACCTCTCACTTCTCATAACATTCCTCCTCGCCCACCCAACTCTCATCAGTAATCTCTTCCCTCTCCTAGTCTCGTCCTGACATCCCCTTCAACTTCTCACTTCTCATAACATTCCTCCTCGCCCACCCAACTCTCATCAGTAATCTCTTCCCTCTCCTACTCTCTTCCTGACATCCCCTTCAACCTCTCACTTCTCATAACATTCCTCCTCGTCCACCCCACTCTCATCAGTAATCTCTTCCCTCTCCTACTCTCTTCCTGACATCCCCTTCAACCTCTCACTTCTCATAACATTCCTCCTCGCCCACCCAACTCTCATCAGTAATCTCTTCCCTCTCCTACTCTCTTCCTGACATCCCCTTCAAACTCTCACTTCTCATAACATTCCTCCTCCTCCAACTCACTCTCGTCAGTAATCTCTTCCCTCTCCTACTCTCTTCCTGACATCCCCTTCAACCTCTCACTTCTCATAACATTCCTCCTCGCCCACCCAACTCTCATCAGTAATCTCTTCCCTCTCCTACTCTCTTCCTGACATCCCCTTCAACCTCTCACTTCTCATAACATTCCTCCTCGCCCACCCATCTCTCATCAGTAATCTCTTCCCTCTCCTACTCTCTTCCTGACATCCCCTTCAACCTCTCACTTCTCATAACATTCCTCCTCGTCCAACTCACTCTCATCAGTAATCTCTTCCCTCTCCTACTCTCTTGCCTGACATCCCCTTTAACCTCTCACTTCTCATAACATTCCTCCTCGACCACCCCACTCTCATCAGTAATCTCTTCCCTCTCCTACTCTCTTCCTGACATCCCCTTCAACCTCTCACTTCTCATAACATTCCTCCTCGACCACCACACTCTCATCAGTAATCTCTTCCCTCTCCTACTCTCTTCCTGACATCCCCTTCAACCTCTCACTTCTCATAACATTCCTCCTCGCCCACCCAACACTCATCAGTAATCTCTTCCCTCTCCTACTGTCTTCCTGACATCCCCTTCAACCTCTCACTTCTCATAACATTCCTCCTCGCCCACCCAACTCTCATCAGTAATCTCTTCCCACTCCTACGCTCTTCCTGACATCCCCTTCAACCTCTCACTTCTCATAACATTCCTCCTCGCCCACCCAACTCTCATCAGTAATCTCTTCCCTCTCCTACTCTCTTCCTGACATCCCCTTCAACCTCTCACTTCTCATAACATTCCTCCTCGTCCACCTCACTCTCATCAGTAATATCTTCCCTCTCCTACTCTCTTGCTGACATCCCCTTTCACCTCTCACTTCTCATAACATTCCTCCTCGCCCACCCAACTCTCATCAGTAATCTCTTCCCTCTCCTACTCTCTTCCTGACATCCCCTTCAACCTCTCACTTCTCATAACATTCCTCCTCGTCCACCCCACTCTCATCAGTAATCTCTTCCCTCTCCTACTCTCTTTTTGACATCCCCTTCAACCTCTCACTTCTCATAACATTCCTCCTCGCCCACCCAACTCTCATCAGTAATCTCTTCCCTCTCCTACACTCTTCCTGACATCCACTTCAATCTCTCACTTCTCATAACATTCCTCCTCGCCCACCCAACTCTCATCAGTAATCTCTTCCCTCTCCTACTCTCTTCCTGACATCCCCTTCAACCTCTCACTTCTCATAACATTCCTCCTCGCCCACCGAACTCTCATCAGTAATCTCTTCCCTCTCCTACTCTCTTCCTGACATCCCCTTCAACCTCTCACTTCTCATAACATTCCTCCTCGCCCACCCAACTCTCATCAGTAATCTCTTCCCTCTCCTACTCTCTTCCTGACATCCCCTTCAACCTCTCACTTCTCATAACATTTCGTCCTCGTCCACCTCACTCTCATCAGTAATCTCTTCCCTCTCCTACTCTCTTCCTGACATCCCCTTTAACCTCTCACTTCTCATAACATTCCTCCTCGACCACCCCACTCTCATCAGTAATCTCTTCCCTCTCCTACTCTCTTCCTGACATCCCCTTCAACCTCTCACTTCTCATAACATTCCTCCTCGACCACCACACTCTCATCAGTAATCTCTTCCCTCTCCTACTCTCTTCCTGACATCCCCTTCAACCTCTCACTTCTCATAACATTCCTCCTCGCCCACCCAACACTCATCAGTAATCTCTTCCCTCTCCTACTCTCTTCCTGACATCCCCTTCAACCTCTCACTTCTCATAACATTCCTCCTCGCCCACCCAACTCTCATCAGTAATCTCTTCCCTCTCCTACTCTCTTCCTGACATCCCCTTCAACCTCTCACTTCTCATAACATTCCTCCTCGCCCACCCAACTCTCATCAGTAATCTCTTCCCTCTCCTACTCTCTTCCTGACATCCCCTTCAACCTCTCACTTCTCATAACATTCCTCCTCGTCCACCTCACTCTCATCAGTAATATCTTCCCTCTCCTACTCTCTTGCTGACATCCCCTTTCACCTCTCACTTCTCATAACATTCCTCCTCGCCCACCCAACTCTCATCAGTAATCTCTTCCCTCTCCTACTCTCTTCCTGACATCCCCTTCAACCTCTCACTTCTCATAACATTCCTCCTCGTCCACCCCACTCTCATCAGTAATCTCTTCCCTCTCCTACTCTCTTCCTGACATCCCCTTCAACCTCTCACTTCTCATAACATTCCTCCTCGCCCACCCAACTCTCATCAGTAATCTCTTCCCTCTCCTACACTCTTCCTGACATCCACTTCAATCTCTCACTTCTCATAACATTCCTCCTCGCCCACCCAACTCTCATCAGTAATCTCTTCCCTCTCCTACTCTCTTCCTGACATCCCCTTCAACCTCTCACTTCTCATAACATTCCTCCTCGCCCACCCAACTCTCATCAGTAATCTCTTCCCTCTCCTACTCTCTTCCTGACATCCCCTTCAACCTCTCACTTCTCATAACATTCCTCCTCGTCCACCCCACTCTCATCAGTAATCTCTTCCCTCTCCTACACTCTTCCTGACATCCCCTTCAATCTCTCACTTCTCATAATATTCCTCCTCGCCCACCCAACTCTTATCAGTAATCTCTTCCCTCTCCTACTCTCTTCCTGACACCCTCTGCCACCTCTCACTTCTCATAACATTCCTCCTCGACCACCTCACTCTCATCAGTAATCTCTTCCCCTCTCCTACTCCCTTCCTGACATCCCCTTCAACCTCTAACTTCTCCTAACATTCCTCCTCGCCCACCCCACTCTCATCAGTAATCTCTTCCCTCTCCTACTCTCTTCCTGACACCCCCTGCAACCTCTCACTCCTCATAACATTCCTCCTCGACCACCCCACTCTCATCAGTAACCTCTTCCCTCTCCTACTCCCTTCCTGACATCCCCTTCAACCTCTAACTTCTCATAACATTCCTCCTCGCCCACCCCACTCTCATCAGTAATCTCTTCCCTCTCCTACTCTCTTCCTCAACCTCTCGCTCTTCATAACCTTCCTCCTATGTAAACCCCTGCACATCAGTAGCAGTAAAATGCCTTGCTTGGGGCCACACGAAAAAAAGAAAAAAGAAACTATGAGCCGCGGGTTTTTATATGATTGTATTATACGTTCACGCATGAAATGAGAACGTGAAGTTTCGGCGTAGCCATTTCGGCGGGAATTTTTTCGGTGGAGAGACGTTTGTGCGTCGGATTAGTCACTAAGAAGTGACTTTGTTTGGCTTGCTGTCATTAACTCTCTTTCCCATCCTTAATAGTCAAATTAGATATTCCATTCATAATGGTTTTAATTATCAAATATTCCAATTAACACAAAGTTAGAAGTTTGCATAGAATTTAAAATTTGTTTAAATTAAAAAATTTTCATTTTCATAAACCCCATAATTCAAAATGGCAGCAAATAAAGAGATGCTGATAAACGGACAAAAAAGTCATATTAAACGGTGAATAATTAGCTTTTATTGAATTCGTTTGAGGTGTTGCTCATAATTATGAAATGAAAAAGTAAATTTTAAGATTAAAAGATTTACTAAGTTTTTGAATATTCTGACAGAGATGCGAAAATGCCAAACCCTGTCACCGGCCAATGCGCACATATTAAACCATAAATTAAAGCAGACAGATATATCATTTAATCGTAAAACGGCGCCCGCTATCACTTTAACGAAAAAGCCAAATCCTACTATCGCACACACTTATATAAACTATAAACACACACACACATACATGGACTAATATACTTACAGGTACATACACACACACTCACTACAATTAACGACCGCAGTAGCAGCGAAAAGGATCATTCGTTTAAAGGCACAGTCCACCAGCGATCGAACGTGAAATCAAACTCTTCTATCAATCCGAAGATGAGAATCTGATCTCGATATATTAATGAATAATAAATAGGTAATACCTAATACCTTCCTTTATTATACTAAATGCATTGTGATAGCCTTCAAATACCAACCAACACATTTTTAAATATATTTTTGTTACAATTTTTGCAATCTAAGATTTTAATTTACGTTATTTCATCAGTTCAAAAATAAAAGTGTAACATTTAATTTTAAGAATAAATGACAAAAATGTCGATTAAAAGTTTAATGTCTTCATTTTCCTTGCAAAAAAGATTAAATCCATTTTGAAAGACAGTTACGTCGAAAGGTTCTGACGACTAATCGGCTAGGACAAAACGTAGCAAACTCTCATTAAGTATTGCAGCCATATAAAAAAAAAGCCATTTTTTAAAATAAATTCGCAATTAACTATTAAAAATAGGTTAAAATGTAAAAGTTCCTTAGCTTTTGTGGATCCAAATACTTCTGAAGTTGATGCGATTGAAAATCATCGATTCACTATTGTCAATATTTACCAGCATTCTTTTACGAAATGCATATTGATTTAAACCATTTTCATTTGAAGAGTAATTTTTGGTATAGTAGAGAAATTTCCATCGCTATGTTAGTGTCTGACCAATCGAAAATCGTTCCGCAGCATCGCCCGGTTCACACTCCACCCTCATCTATTGAACAGGCGCAGAGGCTCATCCCTTGTTCCCTGTTCTTGATGTGGTTTCCGGCTTTCTCTTTTCCAATCTTTTCACTCTTTCCTTTTTCTTTTTTTTTCAGTTGGAGTAGATAGACTAAACTATCGCCCGGTTCACATACCACCCACGTCTATTGAACAGGTGCAGAGGCTCATCCCTTGTTCCCTGTTTATGATGTGGTTTCCGGCTTTCTCTTTTCCAATCTTTTCACTCTTTCCTTTTTCTTTTTTTTTTCAGTTGGAGTAGATAGACTAAACTATCGCCCGGTTCACATACCACCCACGTCTATTGAACAGGTGCAGAGGCTCATCCCTTGTTCCCTGTTTAGGATGTGGTTTCCGGCTTTCTCTTTTCCAATGTTTTCACTCTTACGTAGCCCCCGGCACATTAGTGGCGTTACCGCCTTGCACGGGGTGATATGATTAAAAAAATGACTTTGAGAGGAGGAACGTTAGAACAGAAGTGCATTGAAAGACTGGCGTGTCTATTGCAACGTAACAAAACTTTCAGAACAATCAATTAAAGAATTTTCTCGTGCTTCACCTCAGGTTAATGTAAAAACTATAAAAAGACAGCTGAACCCATTTATTGTTTCCTCATCAGATTCTCTTTTTGAAGATAATATTTTAAAAAAAAACAGTTTATGCAAAAATCCAGATCATAAATTTTTTTTTTTTGTACATCTCTATAGCCAGCCGTATGCTTCTACATATCACCTGTCCTGGTCTAACGTTAAACTACATCTGGCAGTAAGGCCTCTGATCGGAAGGTTTTGAGGATCGTCGGACAATCTCTTAATTACTGTCGTTCTTACGTTCACCCTAACCAGGGCTGGTAGCTTCTATTAAGGTCCCAGTTTTGGGACAATAGTTAATCCCCAAACTTTGTTCAAAACACTTCTTCTTCTTCTATGTGTTCTGTGCCTTCAGGACGTTTAGACTAGGCCAAGAAAAAAAATGTTCGATTAATTCATGCTGTGTATATTTTATTACATATATTTTCTTTCAGAGTGACTTTATTTTGTATTTTTTGTCTTAAGTTTCTATAAGAATAGGTTTACACGGAATTTAAAATGAATTTTTTTATCTCTCCCTTCTTTAATGTAAAAAAATATTTATAACGTTCAAAACACTATGAAAGCATGAAAAGAGATTTTTATAGTAAAAAATACCAGAAATCAAACCCTATCTATCTATCTATCTATCTATCTATCTATCTATCTATCTATCTCAATCGGTTCATATCTATCTATCTATCTATCTATCTATCTATCTATCTATCTATCTAAATCGGTTCATATTATCTATCTATCTATCTATCTATCTATCTATCTCAATCGGTTCATATCTATCTATCTATCTATCTATCTATCTATCTATCTATCTCAATCGGTTCATATCTATCTATCTATCTCAATCGGTTCATATCTATCTATCTATCTATCTATCTATCTCAATCGGTTCAATATCTATCTATCTATCTATCTATCTATCTATCTATCTATCTATCTATCTATCTCAATCGGTTCATATCTATCTATCTATCTCAATCGGTTCATATCTATCTATCTATCTATCTATCTATCTATCTCAATCGGTTCATATCTATCTATCTATCTATCTATCTATCTATCTATCTATCTCAATCGGTTCATATCTATCTATCTATCTATCTATCTATCTATCTATCTATCTATCTATCTCAATCGGTTCATATCTATCTATCTATCTATCTATCTATCTATCTATCTAAATCGGTTCATATCTATCTATCTATCTATCTATCTATCTCAATCGGTTCATATCTATCTATCTATCTATCTATCTATCTATCTATCTATCTATCTATCTATCTCAATCGGTTCACATCTATCTATCTATCTATCTATCTATCTATCTATCTATACAGAGTGATTGAAAACACTTATATACTTACGTTTCAATTTATCAGTGTATATCTATCTATCTATCTATCTATCTATCTATCTATCTATCTATCTATCTATCTATCTATCTATCTATCACCCAAAGCAAGGTAATTTACTGCCATTGTTTTGCAGGGGGTTACATAGGAGGAAAGTTATGAGAAAGTGTGACTGGTTATATGGGGTGTCAGGAAGTGGGTAAAGAAGGATGAGAATACTGATGAGAGTAGAGTGGACGGGGAAATGAGCATGAGAGAAAGGATGCAAGTCAGTAAGATAGGAGATGACTATTGATTTTACATTTAAATTCTTTGACATTGTAGCTGTCGTGGAAGCAAGTAAACGGAAGGGAATTCCACAGGCGGGAAATGCGAGAAACGAAGATGATAGAGTAGAATTTGCGTTTACATTCTATTGGTTTCACCGTAAATGAGTTGCTAATTTTGTGGCTCGAGTAAATTAATAGATAGGGGACACCAGAGAGCTAAGTTCATCGGGGCAGAAGCCGTGAAAGTATTTGTAGATTTGCGCCGGTGAGAAAGTGACTATATCTGGGCTGCCAAGTCGCGATTGATCATATTACAGATTCTCCGTTTGATTTTGTATAGGACCCCTAGGTGGATAGCAGGGGTACCCGACCAGATATGGCAGCAGTATTCAATGAATTAAAAAAAAATTAATAACCTGTAATATACTTTTGTAAATGAAATATACTTTCCAGAAAATTGAATTTCGGCATTCGATGACCCATGAGTATTTTATATACCACTAAATAAACAAAGAATTCAATCTATATACCACAAGTATGATAAACTCGAACGGCCCGTGAATTAATATTCAGACATAAAATTTTTAATTTTCCGTTGATATTTTTAACTTTTAATAAACTCATTTTTTATTCAGATGTATTTTTGATTGCTGCCGTAATCTAACTGAATAGTCGAGAAATTCAGTTCTTTCTCATATTTTATTTATTTCATTTTGTTATAAACCAGTATTAATGTCCGATAATTGCTTCACGAAGAAGATCTCATTATTCAAATTGAAATCAACATAATGATAGTCATAGGGAGCACGAGTTTAATTTCTGTTTTGAATTTAATTCACCTTAAAGTGAAATAATTTCAAAACAAATTTAATTACTTGAAGTAAAGGAATTGATGAAAATTTTGTTTTCTTTGTTCTTTTCCATATAGCTGCGGTTATGACGGGATTGATTCTCAAGCTAGAAGCTATTAAAATAGATGTATGGGTAGGTATTTGAAGGCTATCACAATGCGTTTAGTATAATAAAGGAAGGTAAAGAAGGTGTTGGGTATTACCTATTTATTATTCATTAATATTTCAAGATCAGTAGGTATTTGAAGGCTATCACAATGCGTTTAGTATAATAAAGGAAGGTAAAGAAGATGTTGGGTATTACCTATTTATTATTCATTAATATTTCAAGATCAGTAGGTATTTGAAGGCTATCACAATGCGTTTAGTATAATAAAGGAAGGTAAAGAAGATGTTGGGTATTACCTATTTATTATTCATTAATATTTCGAGATCAGTAGGTATTTGAAGGCTATCACAATGCGTTTAGTATAATAAAGGAAGGTAAATAAAGTGTTGAGTATTACCTTTTTATTATTCATTAATATTTCAAGATCAGTAGGTATTTGAAGGCTATCACAATTCGTTTAGTATAATAAAGGAAGGTAAAGAAGGTGTTGGGTATTACCTATTTATTATTCATTAATATTTTGAGATCAGTAGGTATTTGAAGGCTATCACAATGCATTTAGTATAATAAAGCAAGGTAAAGAAGGTGTTGGCTATTACCTGTTTATTATTCATTAATATTTCGAGATCAGTAGGTATTTGAAGGCTATCACAATGCGTTTAGTTTAATAAAGGAAGGTAAAGAATGTGTTGGGTATTACCTAATCGTAAAACGGCGCCCACTTTAAAAAAGAAGCAGAAAAACCATATCCTACTACCGCGCACACTTATATAAACCATAAACACACACACACACACACACATCTATGAACTAACCCACTTGCACAGATACATACTCACTACAATTAACGACAGCAGTAGCAGCGAAAGAGGATCATTCGTTCAAAGGCACGGTCGGGGATCAAGTGCTGGGTGAAGCAAAATCTGATGGCAAAGATGAAAGGAACGACTGAAACTATATAAGAATGGGAAAAATAGATTTTTATATCCCGGAAGGGGTTAAACAGAGAAAGAATTGTGCAAGAAATAATTCTTAACCCTGAAGATATATGAATAAAGATTTATTATACCTCAGTACAATAAACCAAATACACGTACACCAACGAACAGTTAACAAGAATAACAATCAAGAAGACAATGTCTCTGTATAGGACGTATGCGTCCGTCTTGAGAAGAAGGCTTCCGTCTAGTGACGTATAACTCTCGTCTAAGGATGGCTCTCGTATAATCACGATCACTCTCGTATAATGACGAAGAAAGTAATTATTTGCCTTCCCACTAAGTCAAAATGCAGCACAAGGCCTTTTTAAAGTGGGATTCCCCGTGCCATATAGTCCGGTCAAAAATTCCTGTCTAATTTACCCTAGTCGTGACACCACCCTTCGGCGTAGTCACAACTGGGTCAATGCTCTCCACCCGAAGGCAGAGGGCTTGACAGTGCATAGAGCCGTCAGTATAATGACGATAACTTTCTAGTTCGTTCTAGTCCCGGTCTTTTATAACCCGGGTCATACCCATTCCTGGGTAGGACAGGATATTTCACTACAACACAGATTAATAGTAATTAACCTTTTGTCTTGGAGAAATTTTTTCCCAAAATGTTAGTTGCTGAAAAGAAATTATTTTCATTATATCACACTTTTTTCTTTTCCTTTTTATTTACTGCTGTACGCTTGGGATGTACGTTATGGTGCATTGGATATCGACTCGAAACGACAAATCGGGGAGCCGAGTTCGAATTCCAGTTGAATTCATAGCACTCACTTACGCGCATATACCATTGGGAAAGGTATTAATCCGTCTCTTTCCTCCAGTTATGAGTTAAATAATAGGACAGATTGGGTTTTATAGCCTTGACTGGCAACCAGTCTACCGCAGAAAACAATGGAAACATACTGCGGGATAATCTTCTACCCGGTCAGTCATGTCTCTTCCGAGACATGATCGCCCAAATCGTGTATCACGTATGGCACTTAATTGACTGACAGACGTTTGGTTATGATGTATACATTTTGTTCTATAGTTCTAATATCGTGAATTAAAAGAAATCGTTTAGAAAAACATCGGACTTAAGAGTGAAGCATGAAAATCGAGTTTTTTTTGCGATATAAGTTTGCATTCGATGTCGGGATTTAGATGACTTTCCCCGCCTCGAGGCGGCTGAAGTGCGAGGGTCGCATTTCAAATTTGGAAGTATGAGATAAAAATCTCCGGGTTTAGATGGTCTACCCTACGAACTGTAGTTGAGGAATCCTTCCGTCGTTCTTTTGCTAGAAATGATTTTTCAACGACTAAATGAAGCAGGGGTATATGCCTCAACTTTTCACCAAGGAAGTGATCAAGTTTAGGACTAATATGGTGCTAATTAGATTTTCAAAAAGTCTATGAGGTATTACGGTGTTTGTATTAAGAATGGTAAATACGAATGTGATGTTTTGGTGCAAGGAACATTGTTTAGTCTGCTTGGGTTAGTAAATGAGCGTAGCTAAGTTATCTTAATGCAGTTGAAGACTAGCTTTCCCTAATACACATGTTCGGCCTTTTGCTACATTTTTGTATTGTTATACAAAAATAAATACTAGTTTTGAAATTGTGTATTTTGCAGTGTTGGTAGAATGAGTTAGCTGTGTACTATCTTTACGGTCGAACTACTCGGTGATCAAGCATATCATATGAAGGTTGTCCTGAATAGTCCAGCCTCTCACAGTGCATGTCTTTTTGGAACCAATCAGACTGACGAAGACGGCTTGTAAACGATTGGATAAGATATTGGCTAAAATCTTTAACTCTATGTTCAACATCGTTAACGGTCGAAAGTTACCAAACCCTGTTCTTGTCCTTGCGTAGTAACTTGATCACATCCTTGGTGAAGCGTTAAGGTATAGACCCCTACTACATCTAGTTGTTGAAAAATCATTTCTAGCAAAAGAACAAGGACGGGAGACTTCCTCAAGTACAGTTCGTATGGTAGACCATCTAAACCCGGAGAGTTGTGCCTTCGAACTAGTTACATTGCATTCCAGCCGCTTCGGCCGCCTCGAAGCGGAGAAAGTCAGCCAAATAGGCGCCAAACTGAGTAGTGCTCAGACCGGGCTCTAGTTTCTGAATGTAGTCACGAAATTCTTCACATATGCTTGCGTTTGTAGTCACGGTCCACTTAACCGGCAATGCAACACGCGCGAAATGTGATTGAGTTGCTCTTTTACGTTCTTTCGCACACAATTTGGTGGATATATTCGTCACCTTGCAAGCTATTCTTTCTAACTGTTATGGTGAAACACACCTATTCCTCAGATAATGAATACTCCCTCTGTTATGGTAAAACACACCTATTCCTCAGATAATGAATGCTCCCTCTGTTATGGTGAAACACACCTATTCCTCAGATAATGAATGCTCCCTCTGTTATGGTGAAACACACCTATTCCTCAGATAATGAATGCTCCCTCTGTTATGGTGAAACACACCTATTCCTCAGATAATGAATGCTCCCTCTGTTATGGTGAAACACACCTATTCCTCAGATAATGAATGCTCCCTCTGTTATGGTGAAACACACCTATTCCTCAGATAATGGACTTTCCCTCCTATATTAATAAGAGTTAACACGAAGTTAACTCGAGAGGTTCTTGGGAAGTTCATAGGAGTTTTTAGAAGTTCTAGAGAGTTCTTTAGAGTTCTATTGGAGTTCAGTAGAACTACTAGGCAGTTGATATTAGTCGGTAGTTAGCCGAATACTAAGGAGTCAGCTTACAGTGGAATATTACCAAGTTCCTAACATTTTGGGTGCGTTAAGTCGATTAGCAACCGACATAGCACGATTATAACATTCCGTGCAAAAACTACTCCACAACATTAACATAACCCTAAGTACCGGAGCTTGATTTTTTCAACTGGAATTCGAACTCGGCTCCCCGGTTTCTCGTTCCACGCCGATATCCACTGCACCACAATACATGGTAGGCTTCAAAAACAGTAGCTACTCACGCATTTACGCATCGTTTCTTTCTTTTATCGTATTGAATTTACACACTTTGGTCTAATGGTGCGCGTTTACATTGCGTATATAACACGCTAAAAACCGCCTTCCTCCACTGCCAATAGCTTAGAAGTAGAATCGTCGAGTGATGTCAGTTCGGTCGGGTTTCAATCCTGGCTAGAAGCAATAGTGATGTCTAACCGTATTGATGATACAACGAAACAGCAGTGTCTGCTGATGACTATATATATATAGAGTTGTGAGTTCAATACCATGCTCCAACTAATCAACATGTAGCTGGAGAAAGGGGATCAATGCCCCCTATAGGCTGAAATTGAAATAATCGATAGAGAACGCCACTAAAAACTACGTAAACGTAACATGCTAGGCTTGAAAAATCTCTTAAGCCAACCAAGCATAGAAATGAACACAATATGGGAACCAGTAATACGGAGTGCCAGAGAAAATCATTAGTGCCAAAATTGCAATATGAGCTCTGGTAAAAAAATACTACAGAAAACCATTAACATCAAAATATTGCAATATGAACTCTGGTAAAAAATGGTTACTGGATATTTGGTTTATAAATCCTAAAAATTCAGTTGTTCCTTAAAAGCACATGACCCAGTGGATATAGACGTTGGTTAGTTCCCGACTTGACTCTTACAGTTGTGAGTTCAATACCAGGCTACAGCAATGGTGAACAAATAACTTGCAGGGTTAGAGGGCGATAACTCATAACTTCCAGTTGATGCTTCCCGCAATAAAGGGTTGGGTTCGAAATTCCTAGCACCTGAAGAAGGCCGGAGTGTACAACGGCCGAAACGTCATACAAATGGCAACAAAGATGAGGATAGTAGTCTGAATAATGCAAATATTATTAAATTTATTTTTTTTCAATTTCCATCTGTTGGCGAAATTCATATTTTGAATTTTGTTTACTTCTAAGCCATTGGATGAACCTTTATTCTGTCTTTGCTCTCTCTCTCTCTCTCTCTCTCTCTCTCTCTCTCTCTCTCTCTCTCTCTCAATATATATATATATATATAGTTACACCAAAATAAATTTTAATTTAGTTTAACTTATTTCGTTTAGTCTTTTGTTTTTTTTATACAGACTTTTTGGTAATGTTTACTTTCTATCGTTTATTTTCTTTCTTTTCATTTCATTTATTTTGTCTTTCTTTTGTAGAAGCAATTGTATTGTATTGTTATTGTAATTTAAAAATTATTTTCTTTCATCATAACCCGCATCCTCATATAAATTGGCACAAGGAAAATGTTTCTACTTGGCGTTTCTTAATCAAAGACAACCTTCAGTAAGGTCAACAAAGGTCGGTCGGTGAAGGATTTATTTGAATCAGCTTCAAAAGCAGACACTTCGAATAAGATATGTTCTCGGGAGAAGTGTCTTTAATTTCCCCAGTTACAAAAGACCAATGAAACTGTACAAGACAAGAATGAAGTCAATGAAAGTGAGGCCTATAAAAACAAAGCCACCGGGAATTCGCTCCCATTTTGGAAGACCCGCCAAGTTGCACAATTATCATTGCGGAATGTCTGAAAAGATCTAAAAGCTTTAACGATTTCTTGAAAGTGAATTTGCTTTTAAAAACCCCACGAATTACAGGAGTATGAAAAGAAATTGATGTCAGTTTTTAGACTTAACAAGCGTGAGCTCAATATATGCCGTTCGATGAAAGACTCAGCATTCGATTACTGGTGTACGTGGGGATCAAACCCCAAATGATAATAAAAGGAACTGCGTTTTTTTTTATACAGAATGTAGTCCTGACAACGGATGGATATCGGCTCGGAACGAGAAATCGCGGAACCGAGTTCGAATTCCAGCTGAATTCATTGCATTCATTTACGCGCAAATACCCTTGGGAAAGGTATTAATCCGTCTCTTCCTTCCAGTTATGGGTTAAATAACAGCACAGATTGGGTTCTATAGCCTTGGTCGGCAACCAGTCTACTGCAGAAAGCAATGTCAACCTACTGCGGGATAATCTTCTGCCAAGTCAGTCATGTCTCTTTCGAGACATGATCGCCCAAGCGTGTATCGAATGACCATTTCTTCATAGTGCTCAGTCGATGCGCGAGGTTATATATTGTTTATTTGGCTAGTAATGTCTCTTTTATTCGTGTTTCGTTAAGAACGACTGAACAAGGCAATGTTATTAAGCATTTTATTTAATATTTCTTGTATTTCTTTCTTTTCTGAACACAAAGTGGCTATGAACTGTCTAAATGTTTGGCATATCCGAGCGCTTTCGGCTATTCTTTTAGACATTATAAAGAACAATTTTTATTTTAAACTAAATATGTTTTTATATATGTATTTGAAATTATAGCAATGTTTTATTTACAACACTCAACACATTCTGACCGGTTTTGTAGTTAAAGTCATTGAAGGTGGCTTTTAATTTTCATTATTAATTCATTTTAATTATTTTTACATGTAGATCAGGTTATTATACTTGTATTTTTAGAAGATTTCTGTATGTGTTTAATGAGTTCAAATTGAGTTATGGTACGATAGGTGTAAAGTGTGTCGCTAAGATATGCATGTAGTAGTATGACCAATGTAATAATTTATGAGTTTGATTTGATCAGGACTACAGCTTCTTTTGGAGGCTTGTGAATTCATAAATAATATTGGTTCTCTAATTTAGATTTTGTAGGTGTGTTGTTATTATTGATGTTTAGATGTTTAAAACTTTTTATAGTAGATAAGTTTTCTTGTTCTGACCGAATATATATATATTAGTATCTCCGGATCCTGTTTTCACTGCCAACGCTAGTCTTTCAAAGTATCCACTAGACCGGCTCGGTTTTATCCAGAAACGAGGAGAAAATTTTTAACCTCAAAACGGGTTCGTGTCTTGTGTGCAGTCTGCTGAAGGAGAGGGAAAAGAAAAAAAATATTCGGTAAATTTTTTATTTGTTCCCCGAAGGCCTTTACCCCGTCAAATCTTTCCAAAACATCTTTAATTCCGTGCAAATGTATATGCTGAACTCAAATCAATAATGTTTTATTGAAGAACTTTACCTTTTTTCATGTTAACGACCAGAAAAAAATCGGACTATATCTCACCCCTTACCACCGTTCTCATATCTGATTCACCGCTGAATGACTTGAGGCGTAGGATACTTATTTCGGCATATTTACTTCCTTTGAGCAATTACTACGCGTTTTGTTTTGTTTCGGAACTCAATTTCCGCGTAGTAATTGCTCAAAGGAAGTAAATAGGCCGAAAAGTCGGCAAACTGCGCGTGATGTCATTCTGCAGTGAATAACATTTTTGAAGCGTGGTTATGGAGAGGAGATAAACAGCGAAAAGAAGTTCGATATTTTTTTGCTCGTTAATATGAAAAAAGGTAGGTTTCGTCAATAAACAATTTTCAATTTGAGTTCAGCATTTACATTTGCACAGAAATAAGAATGTTTTGGAAAGATTTGAAGGGGTAAAGGCCTTCGGGGAACAAATAAAAAATTTAACAAATAGTCTTCTCAGTTTATCTAACGTCATTTTTTGACTGACTTTATTTCATGCAAATGGACTGTCCTCTGTTACTGTCTTGGCTAATGAAATAATTCGTCACCTTTAAAAAAGGATTCACTTTTTGTTTTGAAATTGTGTGATTTTGTTTTGCTGTCTGACATGTTAGTCTCGTCCAATGAAAGTCTTGTGTAAGAATTGATTTTGACACAGTTGCCGTTTTATGCAGCCTCGAGAAGACGTTTTTACAACTGAATCATTAGGATCACAAAATAATTTTTTGTTTAAAGTTGATTTCATTATTTTTCCTTAATTTTTTTTTTCGTTTGAATTGAACTTTCAATTTCTTTTCTACTTTTGTTTCAGTTTTCTCCTCGGCATTGGCCGCCATTTGTTTTTTTTCTGCTTTGACGTAAGTATGCTTTTTTCCGTTTCTGTTAGTTTAATTTCCTAAATTACATTTAATTTTCTTTATTTATCGCCGTTTTTTGGAACATTTTGAACTAGAATTGTTTTTGTTTATTGTTTTGACTTTTCATTTTTGTGTCAGGAATTTATATTTTTTCTCTTTTTCTTGCTTCTCCCATCATTCTCTTCTTGGTTTGTATTTATTTTAACTTCATTTCTTTGGGGGAAATAATAGTTTCCAAGACTATTATATTTTTTATTTTTATTTCGAAGACTTTAGTTTTAACTCATTTTTATTCTCGTTTGTTTGGGCGAATGTAATTTTAGTTGTCTATATTTCTGAGATGAGGTAGTATTTACATTATTCGGACTATTGTCCTCATCTTTGTTGCCATCTGTACGACGTTTAATAATAGATCATTCTATTTGTCTATATTTCTGAGATGAGGTAGTATTTACATTATTCGGACTATTGTCCTCATCTTTGTTGCCATCTGTACGACGTTTAACAATAGATCATTCTATTTGTCTATATTTCTGAGATGAGGTAGTATTTACATTATTCGGACTATTGTCCTCATCTTTGTTGCCATCTGTACGACGTTTAACAATAGATCATTCTATTTGTCTATATTTCTGAGATGAGGTAGTATTTACATTATTCGGACTATTGTCCTCATCTTTGTTGCCATTTGTACGACGTTTAACAATAGATCATTCTATTTGTCTATATTTCTGAGATGAGGTAGTATTTACATAATTCGGACTATTGTCCTCATCTTTGTTGCCATTTGTACGACGTTTAACAATAGATCATTCTATTTGTCTATATTTCTGAGATGAGGTAGTATTTACATTATTCGGACTATTGTCCTCATCTTTGTTGCCATTTGTACGACGTTTAACAATAGATCATTCTATTTGTCTATATTTCTGAGATGAGGTAGTATTTACATTATTCGGACTATTGTCCTCATCTTTGTTGCCATCTGTACGACGTTTAATAATAGATCATTCTATTTGTCTATATTTCTGAGATGAGGTAGTATTTACATAATTCGGACTATTGTCCTCATCTTTGTTGCCATCTGTACGACGTTTAATAATAGATCATTCTATTTGTCTATATTTCTGAGATTTACAGTATTTACATAATTCGGACTATTGTCCACATCTTTGTTGCCATTTGTACGACGTTTAATAATAGATCATTCTATTTGTCTATATTTCTGAGATGAGGTAGTATTAACAGTATTTACATTATTCGGACTATTGTCCTCATCTTTGTTGCCATCTTTACGACGTTTAATAATAGATCATTCTATTTGTCTATATTTCTGAGATGAGGTAGTATTTACAGTATTTACATTATTCGGACTCTTGTCCTCATCTTTGTTGCCATTTGTACGACCTTTCAGCCGTTGTACGCCCCGGCTTCCTTCAGGTGCTAGGAAATTCAAACCGAAACCTTTATTACGATCACTTGGTTATATGAACTTCATTCCTTGCAGGAAGACTCGACTGGAAGTCATGAGTTATCTTCCTCTAATTCTGCAAGTTATTTGTTCACCACTGCTGTATCCTGGTATTGAACTCACAATAGATAATATAAAAAATTCCATTTTGGATAAATTTCACGTTCCAATGAACGCTAGCAATTTGTCAACTGTTATATTCGAAGCAGGAAAAAATTTACAGTAATTTTTAGAAACAAAGTTTTGCGGTTATTTTTTTGTTACCATTCACACCCCTGAAGATGATCTCCGAAAGATATTGAAGTACTTGGGTACCTTGAGAAATGAATGATAATAACATCTGTCAACGTTACAGCTCATTTCTGACATCTTTCAATTATAATACACATAAGTATAAATGGATTTTTAAAAAATAGGCAAACATAATGTTTGCAATTTATTTAATCTGACACACACACACACACACACACGTATATATATAATATATATATATATATATATGTTGAAAAGACAATGCCTCATTTTTTCCTTAAAGGTAACCTTTTTCGGCCAACACTTCATCATAAAAATCATAAAATGTTAACGAAATTCGTGTATTAAAAAAACTGATGAATGTTGACCCCAAAAATTTACCTCTAGCGAAAAATTGCGTTTTTGTCCTCGATAATGATTTGTCTGTTCAAAACTATTTACGAGTTACATTTGTTTATATATATATATATATATATATATATAGTGACACGCATAAGTATTGGATACATGTTATTTTCTGTTATAACCCTAGTTTATTTTCGCCACTTTGCCTGATATTTGGTAAGTAATATCTTGTAAAGTTGTTTTAGTTGTATATGGAAGGAAAATTAAAAACTCATGGTTGAATCCATTTTTTTTATCAAAGTTCAAAATTACCCTATGCACAAGTATTGGATACATCAATTTAATATTCTGTTGCGTAGCTTCTGTTTTGCTTCACTGCTTCCAGTCGCTTTCTATAGTTGGTCACAAGTTTTCCACACTGATCCAACGTTGCTTTACCCCATTCTTCCTTACATAATTCCTCTAATTGCTGAAGGTTCTTCTCTAGAATCTCCCTGTACATGCTACCATTCATTTTACCATGGATAACTTGTAATTCACTAGTGCCCTTGGATGAAAAGCATCCTCATATCATAATGGAATCACCCCCAAACTTAACTGTGGGGATGGTATTGTGCTTGTTGAAGGCAGTGCCATTTTTTCGCCAAACACTTGTCGCTGTGTTCCTTCCGAAAAGTTCAACTTTCGTTTCATACGACCAGATTACCTTTTCCCAAAACTGTATACTTTTCTTTTTATAAGTTTCGACAAACTTTAATCGGTTTTTGACATGTTTGGTTTTCAGTAAAGGCAGTTTTCTTTGTGATCTTGAATGAAAGCCTGTACGATATAGAGCTCTGCTAATGGTATCCTTACTTACATTAATTCCAGCACCCACAAGATCAGTTTTAGTTTCAGAACGAGTAATGAAGGTCTTGTTTTTTTTTGCACATTTCTGCTGATCCCCCTTCAATCCTCTAATTTATTTTTCTCGGTCTTCAGTTTCGTGGAAAATATTTCTTATACTTTCTGATGATGTTTCCTACTGTATTTAGTACTAGATTCATTTCTTTGATAATTTTTCAGTAACCTTGTCCTCCTTTGTGTCATTTAATGATTCTATCTCGCATATCTCTGGATAATTCTTTAGTTCTTGCCATTTTTAATTCTTGAATTGCGGAATGCACATCAAAGAGTCAGATGAATAGTAGCACTATCTTGTAAGCAATTGTGTGCTTCTCTGATTGGTCAGAGATAACATTCCAATACTGTCGAAAATTTGAATATGTAAAGTTTTTTAAAATGCAAAGTTTCGATTGCAAATTGGAAAAAAGTGTCATGTATCCAATACTTTTGCAGAGGGTAATTTTGAACTTTGATAAAAAAATGTATTCAACCATGGGTTTTTATTTTTCATTCCACATACAACTAAAACAACTTCATGAGATATTACTAACGAAATATCAGGTAAAATGGCGAACATAAACTAGAGTTATAACAGAAAATAACATGTATCCAATACTTATGCATGTCACTATATATATATATATATTCGTTGTGGTACAGTGGATATCGGCTCGGAACGAGAAACCGGGGTGCCGAGTTCGAATTCTAGTTGAATCCATTGTATTCACTTACGCGCAAATACCCTTCGGAAAGGTATTTAATCCGTCTCTTCCTTCCAGTTATGGGTTAAATAGTAGGACAGATTGGGTTCTATAGCCTTGGTCGGCAACCAGTCTACCGCAGAAAGCAATGGCAACCTACTGCGGGATAATCTTCTGCCCAGTCAGTCATGTCTCTTTCGAGACATGATCGCCTAAGCGTGTATCACGTATGGCACTAAACTGACTGACACATTCGTTCTGTTTTCAACGTTGGATCTTCCTTTGTTTTATCATAGCTACTATTTTTAATAAGCTCGTTCACTTTTTCTGTGTATACCGTTTTTTCACATGACTACAATCGCAGTGAATTTGTCAGCTGGTAGTATGATGATGATTGCTTTCATCCCCTTGTAAGGGTTTTGATTGCGGCTTTCTCTCCAGTTTCGTGATGTTTAATTTCCGTGCCCTGACTTTCTCCAGTGTCTGTCTCAATTTCCATCGTTCCATTCGAGCCTGAGAAGTGTTCAAGGCTATTTCATCCTCGTGGTGGGTGTTGCGAAGTTGAGACCCTTTTGCAGTACTGATTTTTTCCGAGTCACTGATGTTGACTAAAATTGATTACTGCCTTCACTGGGGAGTGATTAAACCTCGCATGTAACCTTCTGATCTTTTAATCTGTTTAATTTTTGTTATTGGCTGCATCGAATTCTCTCTGAAGGATTTATCAAGATCATGCTCGATCCTCTTTTGGTTTTCTTCATCGGTAATTCTGTTTAGAATTCTAATTTTTATTTCATCCAACAGTTCTACTGGAATCTTTCTTGGAATTTGAATTGACCAGACGTCTTGGTAGCAAGCCTGAACGAATGAGTCATAAGTTTCTGCATTGGTGTAAGAATTGTGGATATTTCGATATTTCTGGTGGGGATTTTCGATTTCTGTTCATATTTTTAATAAATCAATTTCGTAAGGATCCTTCAATATTCGTCTATATTTCTGAGATAAGTTATTGCAATTATTAATGTTTTTTAATCATATCGCTCCAAGCAAGGCATTCTATTGCCACTGGTACGCAAGGGGTTACATTAGAGGAAAGTTATGTGAAAGAGTGACAGGTTACAGGGGTTGTCAGGAAGTGGGTAAGAAAAAGATGAGAATACTGATGAGAGTAGAGTGGACGGGAAAAGGCGCGTGAGAGAGAGGATGCAGGTTAGTGAGATAGGAGATGACAATTGACTTTACATATAAACTCCTGGAGATTGTAGCCGTCGGGGAAGCAAGTAAACGGAAGGGGATTCCACAGTCGGGAAGTGATAGTAAAGAAGCCGCTGGAGTAGAATTTGCATTTACATTTTATTGGTAAAAGAGTGAGACCTAGTTGCTAATCCTTTGGCTCTAGTAAATTCATACATAGGGGGCACCAGAGAGCTAAGTTCATCGGAGCAGAAGCCGTAAAATTATTTGTAGAAGAGACACAGGGAAGCCACATTGCGCCGGTGAAAAAGTGACTGTACTCGAGCTGTCAAGTCGGGATCGATCACATTACAGGCTCTCTTTTAGATTTTGTCATGGACCTCTAGGTGGATAGCACGGGCACCCGACCAGATATGGTAACAGTATACAATGCACGGGCGGATGCTAGATTTATATATTTGCAAGATGAGTTCAGGCAAGAAAAAAAACTTCCTGACCCTGCACAGAGAACCGACTTTCTTAGCAGCGAATTTACCTATGGATTCGTTATAGTCATTCCACTTGAGGTCTGTTGTGAGAGTTAACCCAAGGAGGCGCAGTGTTTTACTTTCAGGGACATTAGCCTGATTCATGCTAATGGGGGTTAGGAGCGAATGTCTGTGATGGTTAATAGATATTTACACTACTTACATCGTTTCGGACTGTTGTCCTTATCTTTTTTTTTTTTTTTTTGACATATTCACGACGATTCGGTAGTTGTACGCCACCGGCCTTCTTCAGGTGGTTGTATTTCTTGTTCAGTTCACAGGTAAGGTGCTGATAATTTGTCATTTTTTCTGATTTATAATGAATCTCTGAATTTGCAACTATCTCTTTGATTTTAAATCTGGTTGCCAAGTGAACCGTTCTGCAAGTAATTTAAAAACCACGAAGAACTGCGATAGACCAACGTATTAAGGCTGACGAAATGTCAGCTGTTATTAGAAATAAAGAGATGTGATAGAAAATGCAACACAGCGAAAGTGACAGTTTTGCTACTGAACATTCAGCAAACAATATTATTATTAAAATGACAGTTATATAAGTAAAATAAGTCAGTTAAGTGTCATACGTGAAACACGCATGGGCGATCATGTCTCAAAAGAGACTGACTGGGCAGAAGATTATCCCGCAGTAGGTTACCATTGTTTTCTGCGGTAGATTGGTTGCCAGCCAAGGCTATAGAACCCAATCTGTCCTGTTATTTAACCCATAACTGGAAGGAGGAGACGGATTAATACCTTTCCGAAGGGTATTTGCGCGTAAGTGGATGCAATGAATTCAACTGGAATTTGAACTCGGCTCCCCGATTTCTCGTTCCAAGCCGATATCCACTGCACCATAAGTACAGATAAATAATTAAGCTAAGTGTTCTAACAGGAGATGGAAAGTGCGACAACGAGATCCGAAGGCGAAGGACGCGTTTGAGAAGGTGAGTAAAGTACTAAGACACAGGAAAATTTCACTAGAAACAAAGAAGAGAGTGCTAGATTGCTATGTGATGTCAGTTCTTCAATACAGCAGTGAATGCTGGACAATATCTTAAAAGATGAAGAAAAAACTTGAAGCAAATTAAATGTGATTCTACAGAAGGATGCTGCGAATATCATGGACCCTGCATGGGAGCAATGATGAAGTGTTGGAAAGAATGGCAACGAAAAGAAAATTAATACTGAGCATCTGGAAGAGACAATTGAAGTTCCTGTGACATGCATTGAGGAAGGAGAGCTTGGAGAACCTGATACTGACATGCCAGATAGAAGGAAAAAGAGACAGAGGAAGGCAGCTGACAACATACTTGAAGGGCCTGATCAGGTAGGTGACTGAACGGGGGTTGTGAGGTGTAACAGGAGAAAACATACTAAGAGCCACCAGGGATAAAGAAATGTGGAGAGTCATGATCGCCTACGTCCTGAAAGAATAGGGTACATAGAAGAAGAAGAAGAAGAAGAAGAAGAAGAAAAATGTCATTAAATGCGGTAAGTTGGTATCTCACTGTTTTCGTAATTTGAGATCAGTGATATCTTCAAGGTGTGCACAACCCACACCTTGAAGATATCACTGGATATTGTCTCCGAACGAGAAATCGGAGAGCAGTGTTCAAATTCCAGTTGAAATCGTTGCATTCACTTAAGTATAAATACCTTTAGGAAAGGTATTAATCCGTCTCTTCCCTCCATCTATGGATTAAATATTAGGACGGATTGCGTTCTATACACTTGGTTGGCAACCAATCTACCTCAGAAAGTAATGGCAACCTACTGCGGGAAAAATCTTCTGCCCAATCGGTCATGTCTGTTTCGAGACATGATCGCCCAAGTGTGTATCACATATGGCACTTAACTGACTGACTGATATCTTTAGATAGTCTGAAAATCTAATTTTCAACCGGTACTCACCAATTTTGATTTAATTAAAGACAAATCCGAAATTAAATAAAATGAATTAACAATAAAGAAACTAAAAAAAATATATATATCAGCAATTTAGACATATTTACTCACGAGACTTCGGAAGATTCTAGAATTACTGAAATTTCGGATTCCTAGACACGATCTCATTTTAACTTCAGTTTTTTTATTCGATAATTTGTTAAATTTCTTTTCTCTTTTTTGGCTGAAATAAATCCGTTGTAGAAGTCAATATTTTCGAAATCAGTAACCTCTGAGGAAGAAACATGCTTGCTTATCATTGTACCTGTTTAATTTAGGAAGAAACTGGATGAGAGGAAGTCACTTAAAATGTGTGCAACTTTGACCGCTAACACATACATCGGTTAACAAAGACAAGTTGCCGAAAATATATATATATATATATATAAAAGGCAATCTGTGAGTCTGTGTGTGACTGTAATCTATGCACGCCTACAATCTTTAAGCTACGCCATTCAAACGTTCTAGGAACACATATCTACAGGGAAGCCAGGTCGACACAGACTTTTTGAGATTAAGTTCAGCAATTTTCCCTTTCGCACTGTTTGGCCAATGGAGCCGAATTTTTACATTTGCTCTGTAAAACATCTAAGATCTAAGGTTGCTAGATTACGTCACAGAAATAAAATCACACGTGTCAAACGCGACTAAAATATTTTTTTATTTAAAAAAATGAGCCTTTAAAATTTAATTTTTATTCTGACGTTTTAAAAATTCATTTGGTCAACAAAAAAATGTGAATATTTTTCTTCGTAATTTTGAAACAAAAGAAATTTTTAAAAACGCGTTTTTGCAATCAAAAACAAAATATATAAAAAATGCCAATGATTAATTAAATTATTTAAGTTTTTTTTTCAGTTTTAATATTTCATACTTCAAAAAATAAAATTAAAAATAATTAAAACTTTTTTCTGCTAAATATTTCATGCAGGAAATCATCTGTCTGTTATTCGTGTGGCATTAATATAACTTTTTCCTCTAAAATTAAATGTCTACATTTTTAATTATTCTTCGAAAATTTCTGAACTGAGAGTGTAATAGTTTCTATATTCCTAATTTCAGTAAAACAAAATAAATAATTTTTATTTTTATGTTAAATTCATTTAGTCAACAAAAAATGTAAATGTTTTCCCCCATAATTTTGTAATAAAAACAAACGCAATGTTGTTTACAATATCACAAAACATCAAATCACTTTTACGCAAAACAAAAGAAAATTAATTTTTTTCTCCTACTACTAAAATTTTCTGAATTGCACGGCTGACGCCGGGCTATGATGCTAGTATATAATATGCGAGGGAAAATAATTTGAATAAAGCCCATTTAGTTTACTGAACTGGATAATCAATTCAGTCACTCAGTTAAGTGCAATACGTGATACACGCTTTGACTGACTAGGTAGAAGATTATTCCGCATTAGGTTGTCATTACTTTTTGCGGTAGACTGGTTGCCAGTCAAGGCTATAGAACACAATCTGTCCTGCCATTTAACTCATAGCTTGAGGGAGAAGAGATAGATTATATTACACTATTATATTAAGTATAATTATTGGGGGGATCAGTTTATCACTTCATAACAACAGAAAAAACGATCCCCCACTTTATGCCCAGTAGAAGTTTTAATTATGTTTCTAACTATTATATTCAGTCAGTCAGTTAAGTGCCATACGTGATACACGCTTTAGGCGATCATGTCTCTTTCGAGACATGACTGACAGGGCAAAATGTATATTTTTCTTTAAAAGTCTATTTTTATACTTTCATAATGTTTTGACTCCAGTTTGGGGGAATTAACTATTTGCCCATAGCTAGGATCCTAACAGGTGCTACCACTTTGGGTCAAGGTGGATCTTGGAACAACAGCAATTAAGAGGTGGTTCCATGCTCATCACAACCTCCAAATCAGAGGCCTTGCTGCCGGATGCAGTTTACCCTCATACCCAGGACCGTGTTGTGATCGTGTTTAGTTTAGTTTGAGCAAAATAGGTTCCCAGATTTCAAACAGACTCCGTAGAGGAAAAGAGAGCGTACTTTTAAACTTTTAGTATTTGTCTATATTTCTTAGATGAGACAGTAATTACAGTATTTATATTATTCCATACTGTTTACCATGGAAAAAGAGAGTGACTATAAACTGGTATTCCTGAATGTGCTAATAACCCAAAAAGAGGTGAGGTTCAAGACATCCGTATACCGCAAGCCAATAATAACCGGACAATACCTCAACTTCAACTCCCACCACCACCCATACAATGTAAAGAAAGGAATCTTCTGTTGCCTTCAACCTCGATCAAAAATCATAAGCGGCGACCCAGAGTCATACAAACAGGAAATGGTCAGTATAAGCAGTACCTTACAAATGGTCAGTATAAGCAGTACCTTACAACAAAACAATTATCAAGGGTACACGACAACTCCAACATACGTGGAAGTGAGGGTGCATGAGGATAAGAACTCTCAGAAAACACCCTCGGTCTGTCTACCCTATGTGAAGGGGTTATCGAAGAAATTACAAAGGATCTGGGGTCCATATAAAATCAGGACAACCTTCAGAAGTGATTCTACACTTTGCAGGTACCTCTCCCGAGTAATAACCCCAACAAAGGGGGACATGAACAAGGACTGTGTGTACGCCATTATATGTAGTTATGGAAAGAAATATAAAGGAGAAAAAGGCCGCCCCTAAGGTAAGGCTACAATAACATCGCAAGGCTGTGACACAAGGGGCGCTAAAACAATCAGGTGTAACTGACCATTTATGGAGGGAGAAAGGGGACCACCGCCCCCTATGGGATGAAGCTGAAATAACTGTCCGGGTCTAGGAGGTAAGCACACAGAAGACAGTGGTTTTTTAATGATAACAAAAGAGGTAGTTGTCAAAATTGTTTAAAAAGGACCCAAGAAGAAGCTATGTGGCCGGTATAGATAACTTCATTCAAAGTTGGCAAAAAGCGATTGCGAAGGTTATGAGCTGTTGAGGGTTAAATTTAGAATCCCGGGTCCTTTGCGTTCAATTTAATTTTCTTTGTGATTTTCTACTGTTAACTCATATCCCCTCTGGCGTCAGTTTTTCCATATTCTTAAATAATTATGATTAATTACAATGTTAGAAAAGGAAACCTCACTGGAATAATTTGTAATGTACTAATTTGAAATTTAAAAATAAAAGCATCAAGCAAATTGATTTCAGTATATGTGACAAAATGCTTTCAGGTAAACGCATATAAATTTGGCGTCAGTTTCACCTGACGCCATCTTTCTATATACTTTTCTATATATCTAACCAATAATTACAAATTTTAGTTTCAGAAAGTAATTTCCACTGAAATTTATCGGCAGTTTTTGTAATATTCGTCTGATATTTTTCTGCATTTTTATTAAATCACCCTAAAGAAGACAGTTTATCCACTGTGACACAAGGGTGTTACAGTCTGTGGAAGAATTAGGGGCAAAAACATTAATAATGATCGAAAAGAAAAAAAAAGACTTAACCAGGAGAACAGTAGATAGTGATTGACATTTTTGCAGATTAAGATCGGCTGGAATGCATGGAACCGGAAGACTGTTCTACGACATAGACGTGCGAGTAAAGAAACTGTTAGCATAGAAGGTATGACTACATATAGCCAGTTTCACCTTAAGTTAATGTCATCTTGACTCCCGTCTAGTACTGCACTTAAATTCATAAAGTTTAAGTGCCAAGAGCCCATCCGTACAATAACATTAAAATATTTATAGAAAAGGCGGTAAAATTGAAGGACAACTACCAGATCAAGACGAATAATATTGCTGATTCTTTTTTTAATCTTATCTGCTCAAGGTAAATAGCAGGGGCATCGGACTATATGCGACTGCAATATTCTAGGCATGATAGACGTATAGATATATAAATATTCCAGAAATAGGAATTTAAAACCCAACGGCCACAATGTAAGGAAAAACGAATTCTTCAGTTGGAACTGAGGCTAATCGAAGATTTGTTTAACATTTTGTAGTTAAAGAGAAATAGGCATTAATTTTTTTACCGGCCCTCATATATGAATAATTTTCGTTCCTTACTAACACTATAAATGCTATAAATGCACCACGATCAATTCTTTAAGGTTTTGATATTCTTAAATCATTAATAACTAGCAGTATAGCCCGGTGTTGCTCGGGTGTAATGAAAGCTTTAAAACTAATCCATGGTCCTGGAGCTCAGACTCAGCCTAAAGAATAATAAAATAATTGCGATAATTTACCAATCGTACCTTATATATATATAATACTAGCAGTATAGCCCGGCGTTGCTCGGGTGTAATGAAAGCTTTAAAACTAATCCATAGTCCTGGAGCTCAGATTCTTCGGACATTGGCACGAAAGACTAAAAGGCAATAGTTGTTTCCAGTTAAAGCGAAACCGTAGACTGAAAGAAAAATGAATGGATGTAAGTCAAATTTTGATTTCCTGGTATCGATATCAAATAAGTGTTTTTTGTCGTAAACTGAATTTTGAAGGCTAAATAAATCCTCTGAGTAAATGGTATCATGGCTGAGACTAAGAACTACAATTATACCTACTTAGAGCCAAACCCGAAACAAAAACTAAAATAAAAGGGCTGAAAAACTGATTTTGATCTGACCCGGTAGGATATCGGGGTATCGATTTCCAATATCGGATTCAAATAAATCATTCAAGGATAAACTAACATAAGTCCATGAAAACTTATTGTACCCATCGGGTGTAAAATCTGAGAAAATGAGCCATATTGATGGCTGAATATCGGTTTTTGATCAGATTCGATAAAATATCGGGTGTATCGATTTCCGATATCGAGGATATTATCGATTTTCTGCACTATTGTAAGAACTGCAACCTTGAAACTTCTGAATATTGGTTCTTATGTCTTTGTCTATGAGTGTATCAAATTTTATTAAAATCAGACCACTCCTTCTATAACCCGATTTTTTCGATTATCGATTTTTGATATTTATCGGGTGTACCTCGACACAAATCCTAGCTAAGAACACTCGCATACGCTTATAGTACAACTGCGTAAATTTTCCAGAAAATCGGTTCAGCCGTTTCGCAGTTTATAGGTAATGGACACACACACAGACACACATACAGGCACACACACACACACACACACACACACACACACACACACACACACACACACACACAAAGTTCCATTTATAAATAATATTAGATCTTAGATAAAATAAAATTAGAACTTATCTGCCAGGAGAAAATATAACATTCCATGCAGACAGACAGGCAGACAGGCAGACAGACAGACAGACAGGCAGGCAGGCAGGCAGGCAGACAAGCAAGAGGACGTAATTTCCTCAATGTCCTTAGTTTGTCTTCTTATATGATTATCTCTGGTGCATATGCAAACAACAGTTGAGTTTTTTGATTGCGTATAACCATTTCTTAATTTTATATTGAGCGGCAGAGAATAAACGTGAAAGTGGAAAAATAAAATCAGCAATTATGAATCTGAAAACAGAAAGATGGCGGCGATTGTTCGTATGGCGATGGTGTTGTATCCATTAGTTAGAAGGAAAATGGACGAAGATAATATATCGAGCGAGAAGAAGATCGAAATTCCTTGGAAAAAATCGAATGCATATTATGAAAAAGAAGTCAAAACATTCTAAGCAGAAACTGTGGTTAAAAGCTGATTACAACATTACACTGGATGAGTAAAGATATACTAACATTATATGAAATTTGTCTGCGGTTAAACAGTGTGGAAAATGTGGAAACAATAAAGTCATATGGTAAAAATAATCCAGCAAACGAAGCGTTTTATGGCCAACAAGATGATGAAATTGCTTTATTAGAAGGAAGTAAAAATAGGTTAAAAGCTTCTTCCGTTTATTTTCAAAATGGCTACATACGTTGGGGGATAATTTAAACTATTTTAGATATATTTTGGTACGGTTTGAAAACTGCAGAATAAAAAAATAAATAACAGACATAGCTGTAATTTGTGTGACCTGTCCCATCCGACAGTACATCCTTGTGCAAATTAACTGAAACCAAATGAATAATGTCTAACTAGGATCTTTCACACTTTCACTGATCACGTATACGTCGTCTCTTGGTTTTATTTTTCTCAACGGCAGTTTTCTTTACGTTTTGAACTGAGATAGATAGATAGATAGATAGATAGATAGATAGATAGATAAACATACATATATATATATATATATATATTTTGTTTAGCCCACTTTTCCATCAAACATCACTTCCTATTCCATCCGTTAACCCCCTTCTCCTTTGTAAAGCTAGACAAAGCCAAATTTTTAAATTTTTCACTCACAACTCAATCTAAAAGTAAAATTGTCCAAAATCTAAAAATAGACATTGATTACTACCCTGTTTTTTTTTTGTGACGTTAATTTCTTAACTTCCGCCGGTGAATTCTTAATCTCCAAACTTATTTTTATTTCTTTTTTGTTTCATTTTGAAATGTGGTAGTTGCCGATGAGATGCGAAATCTCTCTTAGGGATTTCATGTTGAAATGATCATTCAAAAGTTTTGAACATCGAAATTTATTTTATTTTATATATATATATATATATAGTTAGTTAGTTGAACAGACATAGATAGATAGATAGATAGATAGATAGATAGATAGATGAAGAGACATATATATAAATAGATATATGGATAGATATATCGATAGGTAGATCATTGGGAAAATTAACTGAAACAAAACGAAAAATGTCTTCCTAGGATCTTTTACACTTTCCTTGGTCACGTACGCGTCATCTCTTGGCGTTGTTTTTTTCCGACCGCATTTTCACGTTTTGAACTGATGGGTGTTTTATCTTTGCTTTGATCACCCGACTGACAGTTGAAAGGCTGACACCAACAATATCCGCGATCTCTCTATAAAAATTGCCAGTGTGTTCGTGCAGCGTTCCAATTTATGTACTTGGAGAAACATCCACCACAGACAATGGCCGCAGGACAACTAATCGACAGTCGAAACAATAGTGTTTAGGCGTGATAGAAATCTGATTCAATCACGGATGTCACAAATATTTTCAAGGCCAAACAGACTTCATCATACATTTCGATAATAGATTCATATTATAGCACACCACTGCAAATGATCTGAGATATATAGATATATAGATAGATAGATCGATAGATAGATAGATAGATAGATAGATCATTGGGTAAATTAATTGAAACAAGACGAAAAATGTCTTCCTAGGATCTTTCACACTTTCCTTGGTCACGTATGCGTCATCTCCTGGCGTTGTTTTTCTCTTTTCCGACCGCATTTTCACGATTTCAACATCCACCCCGAAAATGACCTAATCTGAGGAAAAAATAGAAATTGCTTACACCCTGTCACTCCAGTGGGTGAGTATAAAACTGACTGTACGAAAAAAAAAAAAAAAAAAAAAAAAAAAGAACCAAAGGAAGTTTGTTTCAATTAATTTGCACAAGAATATAGGATATGATTTTTTCACATTTTCTTCTCTTCTGGGATGTGCGTTGGGGTGCAGTGGATATCGGCTTGTTACGAGAAATCGGGGAAACGAGTTAGAATTCCAGTTCAATTCCTTGCATTCACTTACGCGCAAATACCCTTGGGAAAGGTATTAATCCGTTTCATCCTTCCAGATATGGGTTAATTACCAGCAGAGATTGGATTCTATAGCCTTGGCTGGCAACCAGTCTACCGCAGAAAGCAATGGCAAACTATTGTAGTATAATCTTCTGCCCAGTCAGGCATGTCTCTTTCGAGACATGATCGCCCATATGGCGCTAAACTGACTGACTGAATATAATAGTAGGAAACATAAGGTTTCCTCGGAGCATAAAGTTGGGGATCAGTTTTCTATTGTTATGAAGTAATAAACTGATCCACCACTATTTACTACGTAATAATATAATACATCTCTTCTCCCTCTAGCTATGAGTCAAATAACAGATTGGGTTCTATAGCCTTGGATGGCAACCAGTCTACCGCAGAAAGCGATGGCAACCTACTGCGGAATAATATTCTGCTCAGTCAGTCAAGTCTCTTTTGAGACATGATCGCCCAAAGCGTGCATTACGTATGGCATTTAACTGACTGACTGAATATAATAGTTGGAAAGATAATTAAAACTTCTACTGGGCACAAAGTGGGGGATCGTTTTTTTGTTGTTGTGAATTAATAAACTGATCCCCTACTAATTATAGTTAATAATAGTGTAATATGATATATCTCTTCTCTCTCTAAATATGAGTTAAATGGCAGGACAGACTGGGTTCTATAGCCTTGGCTGGCAACCAATCTACCGGAGAAAACAATGGTAATCTACTACGGAATAATATTCTGCCTAGTCAGTCCTGTCTCTTTCGAGACATGATCGCCTAAAGCGTGTATCACATATGGCACTTAACTTACTGAATATATAATAGTTCGAAACATAATTAAAAATTATACTGGGCATAAAGTGGGGATTAACTTATAACTTCATAACAATCGAAAACTGATCCCCCACTAATTATACTTAGTATAATAATGTAATATAATCTATTTCTTATTCCTACAGCTATGAGTTAAATGGCAGGACAGATTGGGTTCTATAGCCTTGGCTGGCAACCAGTCTACCACAGAAAACAATGGCAACCTACTGCGGGATAATATTCTGCCCAGGCAGTCATGTCTCTTTCGAGACATGATCGCCCAAGCGTGTATCACGTATGGCACTTAACTGACTGATTGTCTTCTCTTCTGAAGCATTGTTCTTCCTTTTTTTTTCGAATACGCTGTATCTCTGAAACCTGTTCTTCCATCCAAATTTGTCAAAAAAAAACAAAAAAAAAACTATTTTATGCTTTCTCTAATTCACTTACCTATGATATAAGGTTTCGTATTAAAGTCTTTCAAGCCTTTTTTTTTCTCATTTGTCATTTTCTTCTTCACAGTTTCTTGTTGGTTCTTTTTTTTTTCTTTAAACTTCCTTACATGTCACATGCTCTGTCGATGGTATTCTATGCATTTCCCGTTCGAACGACCTCCCTGTCTTATTTCGCTTTTTCTTCGCCGGATTTTTGACAAAATTGACCAGCTTTCGCTATGATAAGGATTGACCTGGGAAAAACAACAATTAAAAGACCAGAGTCCTTGCTGCCGGATGTAGTTTATCGTCATACTCAGGACGCCTTTTATTTATAAATAACAAAAATATACAGGCAATTTTTAAGAAGTCGAGAATTGATCAAACAATGTATTTATATTATGAATAGGACTTGTAAATACAAAATATAATTTTGATTTTTACAAATAAAAACAAAAGAACATCTAATTTATTATAATCTATAAAAATATTTGCACAAGGGTGTAGTTTATGATTTTTCCACATTGTCTTTTAAAGTACTGTTCTTCCTATTTTTTTTTTTGAATAGGCTGTATCTCTGAAACTTTTTTTCCCTCCAATCTTGTCAAATAATCTATTCTAGAATCACTACTGGCAGCAAACCGCCTGCATGCGGACAGGTAACAAATTCAGATATAGATATACAAAGATAGAAAGGGGCGTAAGACAAGGATGTGTCTTTTTACCGGGTCTATTCAACTTGTGCAGCGAGAATATTCTGAGGTCCCTAGATGTTATGCAAGGATTTGTCATCGGGGGCCACAATTTGAACAACATAAGACACGCAGATGATACAGTGCTGATACCAGACACGGAAAGGAAACAACAAGACCTCCTACAGAAGGTAGATGAAGAGAGTGACAAGAAGGAACTACAAATAAATTGCAAAAATAACGAATGCATGGTCATCAGCAAAGAAAGCAACCCAAAATACCAAATACAGGTGGGATATATATGATATTGTCCAACATTCACTGGCATAATAGAAGAACTGATATCACATAGCAATCTAGCACTCTCTTCTTTGTTTCTAGTGAAAATTTCATGTGTTTTAATACTTTACTCAGCTTCTGGAACGCGTTCTTTGCCATGCCAATTCGCCCTTGGATCTCTGTGCCACACTTTCCGTCTTCCATTAGAACAATTCCTAGATATTTAAATTTTCTTGCCTAGATAGCAAAAATATAGAGACAGTTTTTTTTAAGAAGTCGAGGATCGATCAAAGACTGTATCTATATTATGAATATTACTCCCTTGTAATTACAAAATAAAATTTTGATTTTTACAAATGAAAAAAAAAAGAACAACTCATTTATTCTAATCTATCATATAATAATTCTGCTTGTTCCTTCCTTAGTTACCTAGTTCCTGCGTCCGTTACACCACTGAAGAAAGATAACACACTTACTCTCTACATGAGCTTTTCCTTCCCTCTATATTTTTATAATCTATAAACGCTACTCTCCTCAGCCTTTCTCTCACCTTTGTCAAAGAAAAGGGTAGTAAATAGTGAGAGAGTAGGAGAAGAGAGCCTGTAGCATTACCGTGGCAGTAGCAGCTTAAGCTGATGGTTGTAGCAGTAAGTGTGTGTGTGTGTGTGTGTGTGTGTGTGTGCGTGTGTGTGTGTACTGTACAATATAGTAAAACTAGGTAGGTTTGTTGTCGTATCCAGCGACCTAATAACGAAATTTCTGGCTTCTACACCCTTGGCTATAACTCAGTTGGTCTTTTCTGTTTACCATGGACATAGGTGCCATGATTTTTCAGTAATAAAAAAACATTTTCTCTTTCAAAATCTCTCACAAAATAGCATACAGTATTTTGGTTATGGTCTGTGCATACGCCGCTTAATATAAAATAATATTATAGTAAAGTAGCCTCTATGGACATTTCTTTTACAGATATTTTAATAAAATTACACTCTGTCATCGTTATTTTATTATCCAATACCTTTATGTTGGAAGACGTTACTATCATTTGTAGTCTGACAAATTAAACTTTTTCCAGGAAATCATAATTATCCTTCCGTGGAAATTCCACGGGTTCCGCTAGTAAAAAATATTCTCCTTCAAAATCTTTCCTGTCTTTTTCTTTTTTATGAAGAGCAAAGCAGTTAACTGTGTAGAGTGCCACACAAACTCTACAGATATTAAGAAGAATATTTTAAAGGTTTTGTCCCATCACTAAAAGAAGTGAATAGAAATGAAAAATAATATTCTGCCGACAATATCAGAGAAACAATAAAACTGCTGCAAGTTATATGATATTTGAAACAATAGACACATTTGCAAAATCAATAAGTGGAAAACTCAAGAGGGTAATACAATATCAAGGAGAAAAAAGAGAAAATAAATTATTCAAGATGAGATATTGTATTGATCTACATAACATTTCTACGGCTGATATTTTTTGTATATCAATAAATATATTTTTAATATTTTTTATTTATTTAGAAGTAAACTACATATTGTATTTATTTCTTTGAATAATAAATTAAAATATATAAATATATAATTACATGATAAAAAATATACCATGTAAAATGAATATCATATACAATAAATACCATATGATATAAATATCCTATGAAATATATAGCATTTAAATTTAAATGTAATTGAAATTACATACAAATGCAAAAATAGAAATAGACAAATGAGCAATAATAAATAAAAATTTAAATGCAAAATAACAATTGAAATACTTACACAACGTCCACCCTCGTCACCTGTAATGATATAGATAAAAATATACAGAGAATTTTTTTAAGAATTTGAGGATCGATCAAACACTGTATCTATATTATGAATATTACTCCCTTGTAAATACAAAAATAAACTTTGATTTTTACAAATGAAAAAAGAAATACATCTCATTTATTCTAATCTATCATATAATAATTCTGCTTGTTCCTTCCTTAGTTACTTAGTTGCTTCGTCCGTTACGCTACTAAAGAAAGATAACACACTTACTCTCTACATGAGCTTTTCCTTCCCTCTATATATTTATAATCTATAAACGCTACTCTCCTCAGCCTTTTTCTCACCTTTTATCAAACAGAATAGTAGTAAAGTGCGAGAGAGAAGGAGGAGAGAGCCTATAGCATTACCGTAACAATAGCAGCTTAAGCAGGTGGTTGTAGCAGTAATTGTGTGTATGTTTATGTGTGTGTACTGTACAAATACATAATCATATAGTTATATGATGCAAAATATATAAAATGCCATGTAAAATGAATACCATATACAATAAATACCATATTAAATAAATACCCTATAAAATAAATACCATTTAAATGTAAATGTGATTGAAATTCCATGCAAATGCAAAATTAATATAAATAAATGAACAATTATAAATAGAAATTTAAATATAAAATAATAATTAAAAAAACTTGTAAAATAGATAACAATAGAATGACAAAAACACAAAAATCAGATGTAAAATTGATATCTCCAAGAAAGGGATATATCTGATTCGAGGTAGCGAAGCGGTTTAGGCAAATGTAACCGGGTGGGACAATCTAACACGTAGACATAATGGACGGTACTCGTCTTATGCAGTATCCTAAGAAGTAGGCGTAGTCAATAGACGTAGACCAATAGTCGTAGACCTCTAGACGTAGATCTCTAGTCAAAGACCTGTAGACCTCTAGCGGTAGACCTAATTATGTGCATACACCTCTTTTTCGCCTGTATTTATGGATAACACTCGCAAATCACATTACTGTGATGGGTAACCAAGGTGTATGCATATTCATTACATATTTATTACATCAAAAATAAAATGTAAATAATTGTAAACATAATTGTAATACCATATAAAAATAAATATTTAAAACCAAATATCATATATTAAATATATAACACACCAAATAAATATTTACTATATTTTATTTAGAAATTGAAATACTGAAATTTGTATCATAAAAGTCTAGATGAAGTAGGGGTTTCGATTGGGGGTTGTTTCGTTGATTTTCCCTTTCCACACTTTTTTGGCGTGGTTCTGTGAGGCAGATATACCACAATGTTCTATTTTCGGCCTGATTTGTGTAAATGCTGAGTATGGTAGGTATAATCAGGTACTTACTGGAGCGGTACAGCGAACTGATCATTTCTCCATTATTCTTTAGCGATCGCTCAAATATACGACTTTTTGCTGAGGTCTGGGGTGAGGTTGCTTCCCAGTAGGCGTTCGAGGCAAGCGACCTTTAAAAAAAAAACAGCCGACCATCGCGATAGGCAGAAATTCAGGGATTACTCAAAGGATGATGGCAATTTGGTTTTAGAAGTAGTCAATGTGATCAGCCAGTTTTCTCACATTGAGCTGTTGAAACTTGGTCATAACCATATTATATATATATATATATAAAAGCAGAGTTTCAACATGATTTGACAGTACGTCAAGTAAGTTAACTTATGAACACATTGATCAATAGCATATATATATATATATATATATATATATATATATATATATAGGCTAAAATCTCTCGTCGTAGTGCTCTGTAAAATAGAAATATACTAAACATTTATGGATACTTGTCCATACATCTGAGAGTAGGGAGTATTTGCATTATTACATATTTGATTTGGACTGTTGTACTCATTTTTATTGGCATGTTTACGATGTTTCGACCGTTCTAAACTTCGGCCTTCTTCAGGTGGTAAAGATTTCGAAACGAACTGTTTATTTTGATCACGAAGATATATCATTCTCACTCCATGGGCACTGCCAGTTCCTATAGTCATGTAATTATATCCATTTAACTCAACTCTCAAAGTTATTTGTTCACCACTGCCGTATCTTGGTACTGAACTCACAACTCTTTTAATCGAGTCACTAGAATTAACCAGTGCTTATATTTACTGGGTCATGTGTCTTTGGGGACATGCGTCTCCCGAGGCCAGAAACATGTGGATGAGTCATTTTGATAGATAGGGTGAGGATCGATTGCGATATGTTTTTACGAGTGGACAGTAAAGCCTGCTTTAATGCACATGACAAAGCTAAAGTGGCAAGTGAAGGGCTATCATTGAGAGGAGCATCATGCTGTAATCTTGCTTTTATGTTTGCGCACGGATGATCCCGATGCTTAAGTCAGCCTCGCTCAAACCTTTTTCAACACGAGGATCGGGTCAAGAGCGAGTTCTTTGCTCTGACATTTTGACTTTCAACGAAATAAAGATGATGCTGCATCATTTCAAACTGTCTTTGAGTTTGTTACTAAAACGCAAGAGCGGACTTCAAAGAAAGCCGAGCAAAGGGAAGTTGATTTGAAAGTCTGCTGTCGCTCATGCGAAAAAGATGTCCGACTCTAAGTTGGATTTTTATTAGAATGGCTTCAATACCTGTCATGTTTTAGTCATAACCTCACGGCTTCTAATGTGATCAGCCACTGTTCTGTTGCAGATTTTGCGTAGGCAACACATGTGGAAAGCAGCCAGTTGATTAACATGTCTTTGGTACCATAGAAATATCAGTGCAACGGACATGTACACATCCATTTTGACATTTAACGAAAAACCATGCGTATATATATATATATATATATACATATATATGTGTGTGTGTGTGTGTGTTATACTTATGGGGATATATATGTGTGTATATATGTGGGTATATATATGGGTATATATATATGTATATATATATATATGTATATATATATGCATATATATGTATATATATAATTGGGTATATAGATATGTATATATTTATGAGTATATATATATATATATATATATATATATATATATATAGGTATATATGGATATATGGGTATATATATATATATATATATATATATATATATATATATAATCCGAAGTGGAAGAGTAGGAAGGTAAATTCCAAGAACCTGATCCTAATTAATATTAAAAAAATTTTAATATTAAAAAATAATGCAGGTATATAGCTCAATGTACTTAAGAATACAGAGCCAATATAAATTAGAAAAAAATTTCAAAATTCAAAGGTGTCTGATGCACATTTCGACATGAGATCTCTAACAGAGATTCCACGTCACCTCAGCGACATTTTTCTGTTCCAAATGGAGAAGGCCCTGGGGTAAAGGGGGAGGGGCAAGGTTAACAACGGTCAAGAATTGAGAGTTCCCTTAAGGTCAGGGAAGTAGGATTTTCTTAAGTTGGGGAAATAGGTTAAACAAAACAGAACAGGACAGGGCTGGGAGGGGCGGAGATTACTGGGTGTATAGAGACAAATATCAAATGGTAGAGGCTAGTGAATGTTTACAGGGGTTTGAAACGGTATATTTAGGAGGGGAAGGAATAGATTTAAATGTAAGATCTTAAACATTTTTAATTAAGTTTATCCATTCCAGGAAGTTATGAATTTAAAGTTATTAAAGAAATATATATATATGTGTGTGTGTGTGTGTGTGTGTGTGTGTGTTAATAAAGGAAAAAGGGAGTTTAGTAAAGGAATCCATAGTTTATAAAGATAGACAACTAAAGGAGTTAATTACTTTTTTAAGGTTAAGATTTTGAGCTGTTTGAAGAGGTGTATTTAGAGGAGAAGGAATTGGTTTAAATATAATATCTTAAAAATTTTTTTAATTAAGTTTATTTAATTAAACTTTTTAGATAGATGCGAGCTAAATGCCAATTACAGGAAGTTATAAGTTTAAAAATTATTAGAGAAAAAACTATATATATGTGTTAACCAAGGAAAAAAAGGGGTTTAGTAAAAGAAGATATATCTTATAAAGATAGGCAATTAACGGAGATTGGGATAGGAAGGTAGCGGGGGTTAAAATACATTTTTAAGGTTAACGTTAAAGTAAAATTAAGATCAAAATTTAAATTGAATCTATTTAATTTATATTCTAACATCTAGCAAACGGGGATTTAAATTCTAAATTTAAGTATTCAAAAAATTTGCCTTGTGGCGGCACTGACTGATAAATTCTCTTCTAAGACTCAGTAGCCGGTGTTGGTGGGGGTATTTTAATATTGAAATTTTTCCAGTAAACATAGACAGCACCTATCACGAAAATTCCTCGGAATACGGGCTGAACCTACTAGTTTCCAGCTAATTTCAAGATCCAGCTCTTCCTCTTTCATTTTCCAGAATGCTCGTGAAAGGGCTGTCTGGTACCTCTGACCGGGGTTCGAAAAAGAGTACCTGTGGTTATACAGTCTTTGTTTGAAAGGACCGGCGGATATACCAATATAGGTCCGGAAGTCGTTTTTATTGTTTGATGGCGAAATGCGGGCTTCATAAATCACCTGGGTGGATTTGCATTTTCCCTCCACCGGGCAGGCGTCCACAGAATTACATCTGCATTCGTTTAGAATTCCGGACCTAGATTCAGCATTGCGCAAGTTCACCAGAATACTCCTATTATGGGAACCAATAAGGCTGTCCATATTCGGGTGCAAGAATAACTAATTTTAAGGGTGTACCTATTAAATATCCTCCGTAGAGGGTTACTGCTATTAGAATTTTTGTCTATTAACTTGAGAAAATATTTACCAATATTGATGTTAGTTAGTTTACAATAAGGGGGGTTAAACCAAATTATCTTTCTTTTTCTACAGTTGCCTTTATTTTTATTTTTGGATGATTCGGAGTCTATTGTAGGTTTATTATATGTTAACTTGTTCTTATATCCGCTTTTTTGAAGGGCCTTATTGTAAATATTTTTACTTGCGTTGAAAGTGATGTGGAGGTGACGTGGGAGCTCTGTTAATGATCTCATATCGAAATGTGCATCCGACACCTTTGAATTTTGAAATTTTTTTCTAATTTATATATATATATATATATTTCCAAGTAAAGAGGATTCAAGTTTTTTTTTTATTTTGAGTACCCTGATATTTATTTTATTATAAACAGTGCTCAATACAATGAGTATTATAGAGCTTAATATAATATAGTATAATATAATTATATAGTTATGTGTCAATTTTACATTGCGACATGGAAATTTCTATGTTTCGAGATAGGTTCTCGTCATCAGGCAATGTTGATGTGGTTGTGCAGATGATTTACATTTATATGCCAAAATATTTTGGGTGCTTTTTTTGTGTGGCTGATCAGAATGCAGATTCGCCTTGGGGTTTGACCCTGAAGAATACATGCTAACCAACTTTTTTTCCTCTTTTTTCTTTTTCCTTGACCCTATTCTTCCCTTGTCTGTTTCCTTTCCTTAATATTTTATCTCCCATTAATCTGTTCTTATAATTTTCCCTTCAGTTTTATTACATATGATGTGATATTCCTTTTGAGTATCAATCCTCTATTCGTCCCCTGCTTATCCCTTTTAGTCTATTTGTTAAAGAAAAGATTTTTTTCCAAAAACGCTAAACTGCGATTTTTTTGTTCCATCTATCCATTTGTTGTAAAGTGTTTTTTCCTGATACAAAGGGGGGGTTTATTTTTAAAAAAATGTATTCTATTTCTGGCTTTATTTTTTACCTAGTTCATCAGTGATTATTTTTCTTATGTACTTGTTAGTTATATGCATGTTATTTAATTTAGGTTTTACCATTTTCTAATGTGAATAACTTAAAATGTCTACATATGACATTAATTTCGTTGCGTTTATTTAATAAATTTTTATTTTTAAGGGATCTAATGATAAATAGTTTTTCATATAAGCATAATGAACATGGTTCATTTAAGGACTTACATGTTTTAGCTTTTTTTAAAATTTTCGCTTTATTGTGGGTGTCTTTTTTGTTTCCTTTAGGTACAATGATATCTCGATAGGGATGTTCTATTTCTGTATTTGCTATTATTAAATGAAGAAGTGTGCTGGTAAATTCGCTGCTTTAGAGTGTTTTTAGTACTCCCTATATAGACTTTTATATTATTTGGGTTTTCCTTTGTCGATATTTTGCATTGATAGATTATCGATTCCGTCAAACACCTGTTTTCTAGCGGACAGTCTATGGGGTTTTTACAATTACATTTTTTCTTGTTTAAATTGTTATTTTCTGTCGTCTGGTTGTTTTTACTGATTTTGTTGAATTTTTTTAAAAATATTATTATTGTGGTTTTTTACAATTTTTTCTAGATTGTTCATACAGCTGTAACTTAATTTTCTAGTGTTTAAAGATCTTACTTAGAGGATTTTTTTCTGGAAAAAAGTAAATTAACCTAGTGAGCCAACAAACCTACCAAGGTTTCACCTAAACGGATTTTCAGGGAAAGTTGGCTAAAGAGGAGAGGGACATCGACAAGATAAAGGAAACTCAATAACCCACGTGACAAAAAAAAAAAGAAAGAAAAGAAAGACACCAAAGGCTAAAAGGTGGGGGTGGGAACTTTTATTAAAAATTATATATATATATATCAGAAAGAGGTTTGTAGAGAAAGAAATATTTTGTCTCTTCTCCAAGAAACATGATAACATGATACCTGAATCTTTGGAATTGCCAAGGGTTTCTTAATTGAATGGTATCTTATTTTGAAAACAAATATCGATTAGTTTTTAAAGCTGAACCGTGTGTGTATTTCTCTTTAAATATTTAATATTGCACATTTTTAGATCTGCACAAAAAAGAAAAAAAAAGAATTATTCATCATAACATGAAAGAATATTTAATTTAATTTATAAAATATTGAGCCTTCAAAGATAAAAATTAATTAATTTTACGCTACTCAAGGATTAATATAATTATTAGAAATAGTACCCACTTTGTAATCATTTTTAAAATTAATGCATTTAACGTTTTACATCCAATTTCTTCTTTTTAATATATTAATGGATGCTGTGTTATCAGAAACAAAACAAGAATTATATACATACAAATACTAGCAGTATAGCCCGGCGTTGCTCGGGTGTAATGAAAGCTTTAAAACTAATCCATGGTTCTGGAGCACAGACTCAGCCTAAAGAATATTTGTGTGAAGTTTGGTGAGAATCGGATAAAAATTGTGGATTTGTATAAAGGATATACAGAGAAATAAACAAACACACACACAAACATCTTGCCTTATATATATATATATATATATATATCATCGATTTTCTGCACTATTGTAAGAACTGCAACCTTGAAACTTCTGAATATCGTTTCTTATGTTTTTGTCTATGAGTGTATCAAATTTGATTAAAATCAGACCACTCCTTCTATAACCCGATTTTTTCGATTATCGATTTTCAATATTTATCGGGGGTACAAACCTAGCTAAGAACACTCGCAGACGCTTATAGTACAACTGTGTAAATTTTCAAGAAAATCAGTTCAGCCGTTTCGGAGTATATAGGTAACGGACACACACACACAAAGTTCCATTTATAAATAAGTTTATATATATATATATATATATATATATATATATATAGTCATCCGCAGACAGATCTGTTTCGCTGTATCACAGCTCATCAGTACGGTTAGACTACGATTGCTTTTTAACCCAGGATTGAAACCCGACCGACTTGGCGCCATTCAGCGATTCTACCTCTAGGCTATGGGCGTTCGGTAGAAGAAGGCGGAGTGGTCCGATTTTAATCAAATTTCATACACTCATAGACAAAGACATAAGAAACGATATTCAGAAGTTTCAAGGTTGCAGTTCTTATTATGTTGCAGACAATTTGATATCGATACCAGGAAATCAAAATTTGACTTACACCCATTCATTTTTCTTTCAGTCTATTGTTTCGCTTTGACTGGAAACAACTATTGCTTTTTAGTCTTTAGTGCCAATGTCCAAAGAGTCTGAGCTCCAGGACCATGGATTAGTTTTAAAGCTTTCATTACACCCGAGCAACGCCGGGCTCTACTGCTAGTATATATATATATATATATATACCGGTGATTTATATATATATGGGCTAGTTTTTGTTTATCGTAGAGTGCTCGAGACCAGCGAGATATCGAGCGCTGATAGAATTATTGCTAAGAATTTAGCACGTAAATTAATTTCACAATCACATTTCATAATCATTTTCTTCTTTTTAAAATGTCTGCAACGATAATCTTCTTTTTCGTTGCTGTCTTTTTTTTTTTTTCATTTTCTTTTTCCTCGTCAGCTTTCACTAATAACAATCTGCAACAAACATCTCTGTCGAAAACAAAAGAACCGGACCCAAATGTAAATAAAATATCGAATATATATTTCTTTTTATACAAAGACATCTTCTCAAACAAAGTAGTGACATTTCCGTCAAGTGGAGGTTCTTTCGTTTGAGGTGTCAGCACCTCTCAAACACCGGGTTAAGCCTGACTGAGGGTATCTTGACAGGTGATACAGACTCTTTAAAAATCAAAATTGCAATTAGTACAAAAATTTTAACTGTCAGCTTAACGTCACTTCCATCCCACTGTCATCTGTCTTCCGGTGCACATTTACCTGCGTCATAAACTATTTGGCCCCTGACTAGAGAAAATAAAAATGTCAAAATCCAACGTATTCCTCTTTCTGCACTGTTTGACATTTTTAACAAAAGATACATTTTATTCAAACTTTAAAATATCTGCATCACTTACCGCAAATACACTTCATTGTCACAAATCCACACCGCTCCAAAACATCGAACCAACGAATATTTCACACAAATACAAGGCTCAAGGTTAAGTGTTATTGAATGAGGTGTATGATATGAACAAAAAGTTAAAATTAGGAGGCTAGATAGTGTTCGGCAAAGTCCCCATGCAGAGTTTGTTCAATTTCAATTAGTAGGTGATTCGAGTGCGTGGATGTATTATTGTGTGTCCCAGCTGTAAAGTCTGAACAAGTGGAACTAAAGAATGGAGGTTACCTGACCATTTTTCAGTAGAGTAGCAATAGGTTTGCAACTTAGCTGTTGTGAGGAAAAGGGTTGTCGGGTGGAGGGTTGTCAATGCCTATATGACCGTGTAAACAATTTTTGAATCTATTAAATCTTGCAATGTTTCCTTGCAAGTTGGAGAAGACGATGCGGATATCGAGAATCCCATACACACGGCATATATTTCTTTATTCGTTTGCTCTTCAATCTTCCCTTGAGAGTCTAAAACTTTAAATTTTACCAAATGAAAGGTTATACATGAAACTTTCTTCTCTTAGTTTCAGGGCTAAGATAAACGGGGTATTAATTTTAGGGTATTTTAGTGCCGTTACTTTTGGGACTTCTAGGGACTGAGATCCTGTAGTTTGGCGTTTCACTTTTGCTCTACCTACGACCAGCCATTCTAAGGAATAGGGACCCTAGAAGAGACCCAACTGGATTATTTTAGTCAACAATCTCCACCAAAGGCATGTCGATTAAAAATACTGTGGTGAAAGTAGTTTCGTATCGAGAGATATTTTGGTTGAATCCAGGTTGATCAGAAACCTCTGAACAAGAATGAGCGAGGTAGGCACGTTGGCTCTTTTTCCGGTCACAATAACGGGACACTTTCGGTTCCCGATCTCTAAGCTTTTGAGAATACTAGTGAAAAGTTGTCGATCCAACATAAATTTAACCTTCCACTCACCATATGATCTTCTTTTATGTGCCCTGTCTCTTCAGGACGTAGGCGATCATGGCTTTCCACGTCTCTCTATCCGTCATCCACCTGATTAGATCCTTCAAATATGTTATCCGTTGCTTTCCACTGTCCTGTTATTATCAGGTTCTCCAAACCCTCTTTCCTCATTGCATGCCCAAGGAACTTCAGCTGTCTCTCCCTGATGCTCAGTATTAATTTCCTTTTTGTTTCCTTCATTTCTAGGACCTCATCATTGTTCACATGCTCGACTCATGATATCTGCAGCATCCTTCTGTAGAACCACATTTCAGTTGCTTCAAGTTGTTCCTTCATCTTTGATGATATTGTCAGGCATTAACTGCCATATTGAAGAAGTGACAACACATAGCAATCCAGTACTCTCTTCCTTCTTTCTAGCGAAATTGTCCTGTTTCTTAATACTTTGCACAACGGATCTCTGTGTCGCACTTTCCATCTTCTGTTATAGCACTTTCCAGGTATTAAAATATTTTTTTTTACCTGCTTGATTCTATTATCCCCGACCTGTATTTGGCATATTGGGCTGCCTTTTTACTGATGACCATGCATTTGATTTTCTTGCAGTTTATATGTAGTCCTTTCTTATCAATCTCTTCAGCTACCTTCTGTAGGAGGTCTTGTAGTTTCCTTTCTGTGTCTGCTATCAGTCTTTCCCAAATATGTCAAGGCTTCCGAGCATCTCCATCAATTCTTTGTGGCATATTTTGTCAAACGCCTTCGCATAATCAATAAAGCACAGGCATATGTCCTTCTTCATTCGTATTGCCCTTTCGGAGAGCATCCTAATCATAAATATGGCATTCCTTGTTCCAGTGTCTTTGACGAAACCGCAATGTCCTTGTCCTATCTCTGGTCTGATTCTGCTTCTCGCTCTATTCATCAGGATTGGGACGGTCAGTTTTGTTATATGGCTCATTAAACTGATGGTTTTGTAGAGTTCGCACTCATTTGCTCCTGGCTTCTTAGGTAGTGCTATGAAGATAGACTTGCTGAGGTCATCTGGTATTACCCCACTATTATAAATTTCATTTATTATTTCTGTAATTTTCTCTATACCTAATTCTTCCAGGGCTATAAGCAGTCTGGTCCAGCTGCTTTGTTTCTATTCAGTTTGGCTACTGCAGATTCCACTTCAGACTTTAATATTTCCGGTCCGTCCTCATCTTTGCGTATTATCGGTTGCTATCTCTTGTCGTGGAAAAAATCTTTTATATATTCTTCCCATCGTTGCAGTATTTCCTCTTTCTCCAATATGATTGTTTGATCCTTGGATTTTATACATCCTGTTGAAGAACAGGTTTTTTATCCTGTCACTTCTTTTATTTCTTTATGCATGTCTGCTTTATTATTACTACTCAATCTGTCTACTTCTACGCATTTGTCATTGAACCATTCCTCTTTAGCTTGTCGCCATTTTCTTCTTTTTCCCTTGTGTAGTTCCCTGTACTCCATTCCATGTCTTGATACCATTTTCTGCCTCCTTTGCATCATGTCCAGAATCTCTTCAGTCATCCACTCGTTTTTTTTTTGTTTGTTTTTCAGGTGAGATAATTACGAGGTGGCCATACTGTATCAGATATATAGCCAAGTGCTCAGCACTCAGCATATACTGGGGCCTCATATACCGCTAAATTTGCCCTACGTCCTTCCAGATCATCATTCCAAAGAATCAACTCCTTAATCAGATCGAGTGAAGTGACCTTATCTGAATTTTCCGGCATTGGAAGCACTATCTTCCACATGAAATCACCCGTTTTTCTGATGACTAATTAGGTCTGATCCCCAAGGAAATTAATAATTTCATTAAGGCGTCTTTTGCTGAGCGACAAATTTTGCGTACACGTTTGTCCACCATGAAGACTGACTCTATACTTCACTCAATGAGCTCTTGATTCCCTCGGTCTACAGAGAGCCCACCATCTGTTATAAGATGAACGAACTGCTTAGCTCTCTCAATGAGGTCCGCGATATTAATTTTGCATATTGTGGGTGACTTCCAAACAAAGACTGATTCCTCAATTGATACATAATCCTCATCCCTCTTGTTTCAAGTAGTTTTTTTTTATGGGTATTTAGATTTTTGTTGGTCGCATTTTATTTTGACTACTTGTCATTTTCCCCTTTTGGGTCTCAAGTGATTTGAAAGCATTCTTCAAAGGGTTAGTTGGTTTGAAGGCTTGAATGTTTTCTCTTTTGTTACCTTCTGGACAGAATTTTACAAAAAATATTTTGTCGGAAGTCCCAAATTTATGTTTTTTGATGTGCAGAATTTGTCGGCCATTTTGTCTATAAATGATTTCCAGTCAGGGTTAGTCTTTTTTTTTATAAAGGAGAAAACAAAAAAAAATTAAAAAAAAAACAAAAACAAAGCAAACAGGAAGTCAAAAAGCGAAAATTAATTAAAAAACAATGAAAATGAAAATGACAAATTAAAACAAAAGTAATTAAAATAAATTAAATGTGATAAAATTAGTCAAAGGAAAAAGAAAATGATCCGAACTTATTGACTCCCACCAAAAAAGAAAAAAAAGAAAAAGAGGAAAAAATCTTGTCTTTGTACAACAGGTCAAATATTGTCAAAAATAATAACTCAATGGAGAGGAATGGCCGGTAACACATCACCCCTTCCGAAATTTACAAGCAATTCCCACAGATGCATGCTAGGAGTTCTTCCTAGTCAATAAAAATAAATTAGTCTTGGTCTTCACCACATTTTTTTGCCTCACAGGTTATAACCACTCGACTGTACCCCTTTTGCATGTGAACACTATTTTTATTTTGTGAACATTTTATTTGTTACTTTCTTATAGTTGTTTCACATTTTCTTTTATTATTCTTCTTCCTCTTTTTTCATCGATACTTTTGTCACTTCCGCTTACCCATGTCCCCTCCTTTAACAATTCAGAAAAATTCTATCCAGCCGAGAGCTTTCTATTCGTTATATTGCACTCCCTGAAGATGTAGGCAATCGTGAATTTTCATAATTTAATTCCTTTATTATTTTAAGATAAACTTACTTCTTTAAGACCCCCCTCTTTCTTAGACATTCATTTGATTGTTCCTTTTATTAAATTCACTGTTTTTTCATGATCACTTGTCTTCAATGTGTCCCGTGAATGCTAGATTTGCGAAGTTTTTTTTTCATCGACCTGTTTTATTTCAGCTCACCTTAAACGTTACAGACATTACTTCGTATTGTAAAAATCTTGATCTCAGCCATGAAAAACAAATCTCGAATTCAATAAGTGATTAAAACTAGTTTCTTCATTATTGTTAAATCAACATATTTGTTTCTGGCTTTACGGTTACTGAGAGAGCGAACATAGCCGCACTGCTAGTTGTGTGCACCACAGAAGAACAAAGAATACTGATTCGAATTCTCTTTTCAGAATTTGTGTCCGGGACTGAAGTTTAAATCAATAGGAAGACAGTCCACTACCGCGTAAAGTGTAACTGAGTTGACCGAAACTTTAAAAGTAGCCGGATAAGCACGACGCACGAAGAAAGAACAGGACACCCGTCAGCCTCCATCACTAAGTAGAAGATTTAAAGGTTAATCGACGATTTACCATCAGTTAGGTAGCATGTTCTCTGTAGATTTATATTACTGCTTTTTTATCTTACTTGATGAGCACTGCTTGTGGCACGGCCACGTCTCCACTGTAACCGCAGCAAGAAAACTGGTGTCATCAAGCTCAAACTTCGATCAAGGAATCTCAATAGTACGAAATATAAGCGCGCATATGCATTGTTTATGCCACTGATGACTCTGATTCTAAACAATGATTATTTTGCCGAAAGAATTTCATTATTAACCCTTGATATTAGGTTGTCCCAAAAGTTCGTAAACACTTGCAAAAAATTGAAATTTTACTCGCCAAGTAATCTAAGGTTACCAGAAAACACTTGCAAAAACTGAAATTTTACTCGCAAAAACAACAAAAGTTATTGCTCAAAATGAAGACCATCATTTTCCAAGACTTTCTGCCATCGATCTGCAAGCTTTCGGATCTGGTCAAAGTACCATTCAGCCGGCTTCGAAACAAAGAATTCTTGATACGCTTCCTTGACTTCATCAAACGAGTCGAATCGGCAGCCTTTCAGAAATTGTTGCATTGAGCGGAAAAGGCCGTTATCTGATGGAGTACAGTCAGGACTGTAGGCTGGATGTGGCAGAACCTCAACGCCGTCCAGCTCTTCAAACTTGTATTTTGTCTTCCTGGTGGTGTGTGGCTTGGCATTGTCCTACTGCATCAAAGAGCGCTTTCGATTGATCAGATCCGGGTACTTTTGCTTCAACTTTTCGTAGACTAATCAAGTTGCTGACAGTAAAGTTCGGCACTGATGGTACGACCATTCGGAATCAACTTAAAATGGACGATTCCTTCAACGTTCCACCCAACGCACAACATGACTTTCTTGCCGAATCGATCTTGTTTTGGAACCGACGGTGTCTCTTGCCCTTTCCGAACCCATCGCTTGTCTCGATTGTGCTGGACCAGATAGACCCATTTCGCAAGTGTTTACGAACTTTTGGGACAACCTAATATTTGTTTCTGGCTTTACGGTTATTGGCACAAAAGGAAAATAAGCGAGCCGTGTTCAAATTCTTTTCTAGTCTTTAACGTTTTCTTTCGCATCGTCTTAATTCATCCCATATTTCCACATTTTTTAGTTAAATAGTAGAATAAGTTAGGTCTTCTCGCTTTAGGTAGCCGGAGAAAAAAGACGGCTTGAATTTTAGCATGTGGTAAAGATAAATAAATACCATTCTACTATATTTCGAAAGAATGATGCTAATTCGTTGACAATAAAGAAGCAGGATTTATGGACGGCCATGATATCCTACATTCCGAATTGACGTATGTTTAAAATTCTTTGGTTGAATGGTTCTTCGGATTCCTGTAATTCTCACTGGCTTTGCATGTGAGTCATTCGCTAATCCATTCTCATCCACCATATGCTTGTTCTAATGTGATTATTTTCACTTTATTCTAAATAGAACAATTTGCATAGCACAGAACTTAATATTATGCTAGGGTCTGCGTTCAGACCGGAAGAGAGATGATAAAAAAGAATAAAAAGCCAGTGCCGTCAAGCATGTCATATCTTCTTTCATTGCTCCGTGCATGTCTTGAGCGAATTAACCTTAATGTGGTTGTGTTCAGAATACGTAAACGGATTTTCTTTCTTTTGGCAGATAAAAAAGAACGAAATCAAAACCGAAAAATTCATTCAGATTGGAATTAAAAGCAGAAAAAATGAATATAGGCGGCTGAATTATCAATGGATTAAAACAAGGATTCATCCAAGAATCTCACATTTCTGGCATAATTTATTTCAATTTTATGGCATACTAAACACTGCTGTTTTAAAAGAGTTAAACTAACGACGGTGAGAAATTTCAGGAATTACTTTTTCAAAATGGGCATGACGATAAACTGCATCCGGCAGCAAGGTCTCTAATTGGGAGTTTGTGAGGAGCATGGACCCACCTCTTAATTGCAGTTGTTCTCAGCTCCACCCTGAGCCGGAGTGGTAGCACCTGTTAGGATTCCAACTATGGCAAATAGTTATCCCCACCAAAAAAATAAAAAAAAATTAGGGTTAAAACATTATGAAAGTATAAAAATAAACTTTTATAGAAAAAATATATATTTTTGAAAAAAGAATTATTAACATAACACATTTTTAAAGGAAAAATATTCTCAGCAAAAACATTTTGAAAACAAAACTTGAAGACATTTTCAGTTTTCTTAAATAAAAAAGAATAAAAAAAAATGTTCACTCAAAACTGATTAAATCAACTTTTTCACGATAAATGAACATTAAACAATACTTAAAACCCTACCTTTTTGGCATTAAACAACCCACAGAGCTTTATATGCCGTTAAACAAAACCTAAACTCAAATTTTCTCTAAATCAAGAGAGCCAAGTCTGATCTGCTATTTAACCCTTAGAGGAACCCGGGTGGATCTCTACATTTTCCAAAAGTGTATAAAAATACACTTTTATAGAAATATATACATAAAGATAGACTTTTATAAAAAGAAATATACATTTTTGGAGGAAAAATATTACCAACAATAAATTTTTGAAGAAAAGAATTATTGCCATAACACATTTTTGAAAGAAAAAATTATACTCAGCAAAACATTTTTGAATACAAAACTAGAAGACATTTTCAGTTTTCTTAAATAAAAAAGAATAAAAACAAAAAAAGTTTTATTAAAATCTGACTGAATCAACCTTCTCACTATAACCGAACATTAAAAAGTACCTTAGAACCCTACTTTTTGGCATTTAATGACCCACATAGATTGATGCCGTTAAACAAAACTAAAACTCAAACTCAGAGATTAAAAACCAAACTTTAGTACAAGTCAGTATGAAAAAAAAATGGCATTAAAGTTTAAAAATAGTTTCAGATTCTTTAGAATAATTTCTTTCTAAACACCCACTCGATTGTGTCTCATTGTATCCAGAGGTGACACAGTGCATGTTCGATTGTGCAGCTGTAAATAAGACGATAAAGTTTCGACTTGTATCCGTTCATTGTTGATTTCTTTACACTTTCGGAAAAAGGAAAATGTTTCGCATTCAATGAAGACAACAAGTTCAAATGTATGGAAACCAAAAGAAAACAAAAACAACTAACGATTACACGATTTCAGGTAAATCTTTTCTGGCGTGAAACTCGTTATCATGAATAAAATCAGGCAAATCGAAATCAAATAAATGTACTTTTAAAGATAAAAAGTATAACAGATGTAAAAAAGATTCTTGCAGAATAGATATACATATGCTGCCAAAAATATCGCCATACATATGACGCTGTGAAAACATTTTCTTCTTATTAAGGACTAGCATTATAGCTCGGCGTTGCTCGGGTGTAATGAAAGCTTTAAAACTAATCCATGGTCCTGGAGTTCAGACTCTTTGAACGTTAGCACGAAAGACTAAAAAGCAATAGTTGTTTCCAGTTAAAGCGAAACCCTAGACCGAAAGAAAAATGAATGGATGTAAGTCAAGTTTTGATTTCCTGGTGTCGATATCAAATAAGTTTTTTTCGTCGTAAACTGAATTTTGAAGACTAAATAAGTCCTCTGAGTAAATGGTATCATGGCTGAGACTAAGAACTACAATTAAACCTACTTAGAGCCAAAACCGAAGCAAAAACTAAAATAAAAGAACTGAAAAAATACAGACATACAAGCAGATAAATAGACACACACACAAACATGTTGCCTTATATATATATATATTACCGATTTTCTGCATTATTGTAAGAACTGCAACCTTGAAACTTCTGAATCTCGTTTCTTATGTCTGTCTGTGAGTGTATCAAATTTGCTTAAAATCAGACCACTCCTTCTATCACACGATTTTTTCGATTATCGATTTTCGATATTTATCGGGGGTACCTGGACCCAAAACCTAGCTAAGAACACTCACAGACGCTTATAATACAACTGCGTAAATTTTCAAGAAAATCGGTTCAGCCGTTTCGGAGTCTATAGGTAACTAACATACATACACACACACACACACACGCACACACACAAAGTTCCATTTATAAATATGTTTAGATTACTGCCACATAACGTTGAAACACCGGTTTCTGTAGGATGTCAGAAGTTAAGCAACGTTAAGCTTGGTCTGTGTCTAGATGGGTGACCGCATGGGAATGCAAGGTGCTCTACACTTGGACGTGTAGCTTGGATAATGGCACGAATTTCCTAATCAAAGTGCCAAGTTCCAATTCCCGTTGCGTTCGTTATAGTCACGTGACTATAGATTTGGAAAGGTAGGAATGTACGTCTCCTGCTTGATCCAAACTATGGATTAATTAGTAAGATTTATATCACTAAACTATTATTACCTAAACAAATATTTATTATCTGTTTATATTTCTTCAATGAGATAGTATTTACAATGTTTACATTATTCGGACTATTGTTCTCATCTTTGTTGCCATTTGTACGACGTTTCGGCCGTTGTACACTCGGGCCTTCTTCATGTGTTAGAAATTTTGAACCGAACCCTTTCTCACAATTACTAGGGTATATCATCCTCATTCCTTGCGTAAAGCCTCGATTAGAGTCATCATGACTTATCTCCCTCTTACACTGCAAGTTACTTGTTCATCACTGTTGTAGCTTAAGGATACAAGGCCCGGTGGATATAGACTTTGATTAGTTCCTGACTTGACTCTTAGAGTCGTGAGTTCAATACCAGGTTACAGCAGTAGTGAACAAGTAACTTGCAGGGATAAAGGGAGATAACTCATGATAACCCCATCGAGGCTTTATGCAAGGAATGAGGATGATATACCCGAGTGATTGTAATAAAGAGTTCGGTTAGAAATTCTCAGCACCTGAAGAAGCCCGGAGCGTACAACGGCCGAAACGTCGTACAAATGGCGTCAACTATGAGGACAATAGTCCGAGTAATGTAAATGCAGTAAAAACATGTTACAATCTAAAAATATTTTTGGCTTTAAATAACCTGAAAAAGGCGTAATAAACTGTAATAAACGTATCAATTAAACCAAATTTCTTATTAATTTTTTTTAGATATGAATGCATAAATACCACATGAGAATTCAATCTTGTAAAAAGAAATAAAGAAACTACATTATTTTTAATTTATTTGTTTCAACATTAATTGTAATGGATGCTTGTAATTGAGTAGATACTCTAATTTATTTATATATTCATATTTTATAATTAAACTGTATATCTATTTATGCCTACCGGCCTGAATATTCGAGAAAAATATGCATACACTTCTTTCTTAGCAAGATTTTTTGAATATTCAACCGGCATTCGTGAATGCAAGGAATTCAACCGGAAGCGAACTCAGCACTCCGATTTCTCGTTCCAAGCCGATATACATTGCACCACAACGCACATCCTTTCTTACTATAACTGAACGTTAATATATATATATATGCTCTACGTTTTCGGCATTTATTAACCCACAGAGGTGTTGATATGCCGTTAAACAAAACTCAAACTCAAGAACTTATGAAATAAAGGAATTGTTAATTTTTGTTTTTTCAGCAAAGTATTCATTGGTTTTATGTAAACTTATACAACATGATTTATTGAACTTTTGATTGTACCGAAGAAACATTTACTTCATCCAAATTCCAATTCCAAGCGGGAAGTACGTGTAAAAAGCAAATGAAATTGATATTCAAGTTTATTCACACAAATATGAGTCGATGTATTATTTAATTATGAATCTTCAAGCCCCAAGGTATCAGTATTTAATTATTTGAGGCATTTCATTTGAAGCTGTCGAATTAAATCTCTCAAGTCTAATTTCGAACGTAGTATATTGTGCTATTAAACGTCGTAAGCTCATTTTTCTAATCAAAAGATAGGCGACAGTTGGCTCCTTGAGGTACCGTAGCAATATGAGAGAATATTAATTAACGAGTTCAGAGAATAACCCCCTTTAACTGGGCAGAACAGTTCAAATCAATGGGCGGGGCGATTAGTTATCTGTCTCTGATCAATCTTGAGAAAATAAGTTAGTCTGGATACTGGCTTATTTCTAGGCACGATTAAAGTATTCAAAATCTATAAAGAAAAAAAAAACGTTTGATAAGTTCTCGTCAGTCCACCACTGGGACTGCTTCAACGATCATCCCTGCTAAACTATCGTCACTTTCACCATTTTCGAAATCAAGTAAGCGTCGTCTTGTCTGTCTGTTGAAGCATCGGAATAAACCAAAATAATTCTTTCAACTGTTTTCCTCGTTCGTGATTCTTTCAAAAACTGTCACATTTCGACAAAATCAGATGTTTTGTATCAGTCCAAAGGGATCATCCAATATCACAGCAGTCATTTACCCTTTGTTTTTACTTTTATACATAAAGTCTTGATAAATGGTTAGACAGTGATTGGTAATTTTCAGTAGACCTCTAAAATTTCCAATACACATCGCACAGACAAACAAGCGTCCCGACATCGTATTGTGGTCCGACTCAAAAAAGACTGTCTTCCTAATAGAGTTAAGAGTCCCTTGGGAAGAGAACAGGGTAGAGGCACACGATCCAAAGAAAAACCTATACGAGTCACTGCGTGCCGAATGTGTGGACAATGGTTGGAGGTGTAACGTGATGCCTATTGAGGTTGGGTGTTGTGGGTTTCTGGGACATTCAGTCATTTCTTTCCTTTCTAAAATAGGCATCACTGTCCGTGGTTTAAAAAGGGCTTCACACCGCATTCGAACAACAGTACAGAACGCGCCAAGTTGGATTTGGTCGAGATCAAAACAACAAGCAAACAAAATTCGCGCAACATCACGATCTAATATGCGCAAGTGAGAGATTTGTGTGGTCATCTATAACGTTTTTTTATTCTTCCTTCACGAGCGCGTTAATAACGGCAAACGCGTTCAGGAAATTTCATTGCCGATACAAACTGAAAAGAGGAACGATCATTTTATTTACTTCTTTATGAGAATATACAAGAGGGACAATCAACAAGTTCATCTTCATACCCTGTCTGGTGGCAAACGCTGCCGGTGGCGCCAGGGGTGGCGGTCCCGCCATAGCCACCGAAACCGTGACATCAACCCTGGTCGGCGGCTGATGAAGACAGGGTATCACACGTGCTAACACACGTTGTATGTTACAAATTTTTAGTGACTCTGCTATCTAGGACTCGATTTAATGAAGTGACGTCACTAAAAATATGAACGCTGTTTTTAAAGAGAGCATTTTAAGATATTTCATTAGAAATATTTAAAAGTTTAGGTGCTTTCCTTTTAAAAAATTGTAATTTCTCATCCGTGCCTTAAATTGAACGGTTTACGGATATATCACGTTGAATACACCGGTTCTCGCTCGATCACCGAAGTTAAGCAACGTTAAGCTTGGTCAGTACTTAGATGGGTGACCGCTTGGGAATACCAGATGCTGTAAGCGTTTAGTGACGGATGTGCGTGTGGTGCAGTGGATATCGGCTCGGAAAGAGAAATCGGTGAGCCAAGTTCGAATTCCAGTTAAATACCCTGCATTCATTTAAGCATTGGTACCCTTGGGAAAGGTATTAATCCGTCATTTCCCTCCAGTTATGGGTTAAATAACAGGGTATGACTTGGGAACCCTGCCCTTAAAAAAAGACAAATCTCAATGAATTTTGATACTCGAAAAGAAAAAGTATTACTAGACACAAAACTTATATAAAAACAACAATAAATTGTTGAAAGAAAAAGGTTTTACGAGTAAAAAATAAATAAAATTTAGTTAGCAATAAATGACACGCCGAGGTTGATATGCCATAAAACAAAAACAGCCAACAACCTTAAATTGAATCTTTACCGTGGATAAAAATAGCAAAACTTTAACATGATGATCTGACGTGAATATTTATATACTCATTTCTCTAAGTTAGGTTCTATATATTTTTAAGCTAAATTTGATGAGTAAGATTAATAGTTTATCTGATATAATCGTGCATTTGACGTTTTGGTTCATAGTATTTTTAAAAATCATTATCTCATGAAAGGCAGTGAAGTTATTATAACAGAAGAGGTTACTGAGACAAAGGTTACTGAGTGTGAGAGAACAAGAGAACAAGAGAAACATTAGGGAGTGAGTAGAAAACAGAAGGAGACTCAAGAAGGCAGTAGACATTGCATTTAAATCTTGAAGATCAGAGTTGGCTGGAGAGTATACAACCGGAAGAGAGTTTCAAAAACAAGAAGTGCAATAAAAGAAAGTTCTAGCATAGAACTTACGGTTACGTCCAGCCATTTTAACAATGAATGGATGAGACGGGGCCGCCAATCAAATAATGCACTTAAATTTATAAAGTTTACGTATCATAAAGGAAATATCATCTGAACAATTACTAAGAAATTATTTATAGAAAAGGTACAGCAAAATTACATTACAGCGATGGTAAATTAACAAGAGCCGAGATGACAGGTCAGGACCGATAACAGCGCATATTCTTCTTTGTATTTAATCGAGCATATCTAAATATATAGTAGGAACATCAGACCAGATATAACAGATATATTTACTGCAAGGACGAAAAGCAGACTTAGCGAGAGAAATTGTCTATCCCAACAAAACAGATTCAACTTTCCTTTCAGCACACGTAGCAACTTATTCAATATAATCTTTCTACTTCATGTTAGCAGACGATATTAGTCCAAGAAGTATTGAGCCACTCCCCTGAATATTATCATCAGCCAAGCTGATGTAAATTAATAAGGTGTCTCTCAGACAAATAAAACATAACTGTCTCATTTTAAAGGCGTTATAATTAGTCATTATTTGCCTTAGTAAATAACAGTTGGTAGGTAATTTTTAGATCAGTTGACAGTTTGATTTTGATCATAGTTACTATCGATACTGGTGTAAATAGTTGTGTCACTAGCATAGATACCGAGTTGAGAGCTGCTGACATCAGAAAGGGCGTTGCTGAAAATTAGAAACGGGGCAGGTCCAAGGATAGAGCCTGCATTAAAACAATTAGTTCTAAAAGAGTGGCCATTCAAGAAATATTTAATTTATTGATTTGGTAGGAAAGAGTAAGTTCAAAAATACATCCAGAAATACTATAAACATTCACTTTGTAAAAAAGCACAGTATGCCAAATCCTGTGATATGCCTTCGATATCAATCAGTTATTTGCCATACGTGATACACGCTTTGGGCGATCATGTCTCGAAAGAGACATGACTGACTAGGCAGAACATTATCTTGCAGTAGGTTGCCATTGCTTTCTGCGGTAGACTGGTTGCCAGCCAAGGCTATAGAACCCAATATGTCCTGTTATCTAACCCATAACTGGAGAGAAATGACGGATTAATACTTTTTCCAAGGGTATTTGTGTGTAAATGAATGCAAGGAATTCAGCTGGAATTCGAACTCGGTACCCCGATTTGGCGTTCTAAGTCGATATCCACTGCACCATAACACACATAACCCCTTCGATATACACAAAGCAATAACCTGATCTTCACCATTCGTATCCAAAGCTTGATGGATTTTTCAGCAAGAATCATTAATTCGTCAGCACTTTACTTGGAGAAGCGAAATGCCTATTAATAATCTAAATGGAGACCTTGTGAGCTGAGACGCTTAGCCATTTAGAGCCTCTGTTAGTTCGCCAAAATGAGGTAGAAGGCTAACAGTACGATTTGTAAAAGGATCAGGTGGTTAGCCTGATTTCTTAAAGACAGGAACTTCGAAAGAGGTTTTCCAACAAACATGAAATTAAAAAGCAGTAAGGCATTTATTATAAAGTTTATAGATAATAGAAGCCAGCTCAAGAGATCATTTCTTAAGTGTTATTGCTAGGAAAACATCAAGACCACATACGTTGGGAAGATTCAGTTTAGCGATCTTAACAAAAACCATGGACAAAATTATATGCATATGCTTCAATATATATTCAGGTATAAGTAATCATGCAAAGGGACTTCGGAAGAGTCAAAAGTAAATTTTGAAGAGAGCTATATCAGCATCAAATGTATATAGCTCTGTGTAATATATATATATATATATATATATATATATATATATATATATATATATATATATATATTATTTTATTTAGATACTTTAATCCAAGCGGAAAAAGCAGGAAGGTAAATTCCAAAAACTCGATCCTAATTAATATTAAAATTTTATTTTAATATTAAAAAATGATACAAGAAGAGAGCGCCATGTAATAAAATATTACAGAGCAAATATAAATTAAAATAGGATTAATTTAAGGATGTTGAATGACCATTTCGAGATGAAAATCCCCACGGGGGATAACACATCACCTCAGCAACAAAAAATCCTTTCAGAAACTGGAGAAAAATCAGTCTAATTTTCCTTTTTAAATAGATTTGCAAAGAAATTAAAAAAAAGAAAAAGAAAAAGATAAAATAAAATAAAATCAAATAAACAAGAAAAGAAAAATTGGCATCGTCTGGGTTCGCAAAAAAGGAAAGAGAATTGTAACGTAAATAGAACAGACGGCGTGTTGAATTGATATTAGGTTAAGCAAAACGGAAAAAAGGTGGGAGAAATATATATATATATAGCAGGAGGGGTGAGTTGTTATAGGTTATTGTTTTTCAGTGGTTTTACTGATGAAATGTATTTTGACAAGCAGGGATTTTTTTTATTGTAAAATGCTTGATATCGGGGTGAAGATAAAAGCGTTGATAAACACAAAGAATTTTTCACTTTATCTATGCAGGTTAATGCCAACTTTGATGTTTTATGAGGACACAGTTATATAGTTTGCACTTGTGAGAGCAAACCAGTCACAAAACTTCGATATATATCAATATAACCAGAGTACTAAGAGACAGAATATTCTTACTGGAAACAAGGAAAAGAGTGCTGGATTGCTTTGTGATATCTATTCTTCTATATGGCAACGAAGCTGGACGATCTTCTTAAGGACGAAGGAGGAGCTCCAGGAAGCAGAAATGTGGTTCTACACAAGGCTGCTGAGTATACCATGGACTGAACACGTGAGCAACGATGAAGTGTTGGAGATTATGCAAACGAGAAAATATTCATACAGGAAAAGACAGCTGAGATATCTGGGACATGTAATGAGGCAAGAGGACCTGGAGAATCTAATGCACACAGAACAGCTAGAAGGAAAGGGAAAGCAGCGTGATAGGTTTCAGCAAATGGATCACAAAACAGGATTTGGAAGAGATACCAATAAAATAATATTGAGAGTGACAAAAGAGAGGGCCAAGTGGAAGTCCATGATCGCCTACGTCCTGAAGGGACACGGCACGTGAAGAAGAAGAAAAAGAAATAAAACTAAAAGACATGACTTCATAGCTAATCAGTAATGAGAAGAGGTGGATTCATACATATTAGAATTTGATAAACAAATTAGAAATTATAATGTGGATATAAAGTTGGGAATCAATTCTCCATTATAATCAATATATAAAATGATCCCCCACTTTGTGACCATGATAATTTTTATTCATTTATATTCTAGATTTATGGGCTTGAACAAATGGATTGCCGAGCAGGGTTTGGGAAGAGTAACAAGAGAAAAAATTACTCAGAGCGACAAGAGACAGAGCCAAGTGGAAGTCCATGATCGCCTACGTCCTGAAGGGACACGGCACGTGAAGAAGAAGAAAAAGAAATAAAACTAAAAGACATGACTTCATAGCTAATCAGTAATGAGAAGAGGTGGATTCATACCCAATCAGAATTTGATAAACAAACAAGAAATTATAATGTGGATATAAAGTGGGGGATCAATTCTATATTATAAACAATATATAAACTGATCCCCCACTTTGTGACCATGATAGTTTCTATCCAGTTATATTCTAGATTTATGGGTTTGAACAAATGGACTGAGAGCGACAAGAGACAGAGCCATGTGGAAGTCCATGATTGCCTACGTCCTGAAGAGACACGGCAGATGAAGAAGAAGATAATGATATGGCGAAAAATGTAAGACAAAGAACAAAAAGTTTAGTTATGACTTATTTCAGCGGACTGAATTTCTCATGTTGGTACGACTACGATTGAGGGAAGCCGGGATTTTAGAAATTTTTTTTGATATATCGACGAATTCATTTAAAATTTTACTTTTTCTTTCTAAAATTTTGTTAGTCGGTATCAGCCACCACGATAATAGAAGACCTGTCTGGAATGGGGAAATGTAAGAGCCAGGTTGCAAATTTACTGTAGATTATTTTGCGATCACGGTGATCTCTAGACCAGGGGTTTTCAAACATTTTTGACTTACGAACCCCTTGATATTTCCACTATAAACGCTTATGAAATTTATACATGCATTTTTACTAAAAATAGCTTATAGTTTTGTATTAACGAAGAAAAAAATGGTTTTGAGCTAACTTTACACATAAATGTTCAAATAAAATAAATTAATACTGCATGTTGATGCAAAATGTAACAAAATTAAATTTAAATTACCTTGAATTTTACGTGATGAGTTAATCCACGGACCCCCTATCTTATCCTTGCGGACCCCCTGTGGTCCGCGGACGGCCGTTTGAAAACCCCTGCTCTAGACATTTACCTCTAAGTGAATCGTTCTCTCCTTTGAACAGAGTAGGAAGTTTTTATGTCAAAATTGTGGTCAGTCTCGTTACAAAGCGCTTGTAAATATAAAAGTGAACATTCAAGTCAACACCCAGAGGCAACAGTCTGTTAAATGCTAAACACAATCGTTATATATATATATATATATATATATATATATATATATATATATATATATATATACACATGAGACTTTTCTGGCGAAACGTTTATATATAAGAGACTTTTCTGCCGAGACGTTTAGTTCTTTAAGAAACTTTATCAAAGGCAAGTGTAGCGATATATTTAGAAACCCGTATTTATATACGCAGACAAAGTATTATTGAGAAAATAACGTTATTAGTTTAGTTTTGTGTTAGAGAATTGTGATGTCGCCAAGTATAAATGAATAACTCAACAACAGAATCAGAATATAAGTTGTATTCCGCGGAAAGACGGTTAGTATGTACAGAAGTGATTAGTAATATTTACAATAGAAAGATACAAGAGTCCAATCCGTCGTAAGACGTGTGTATACATGATTACTTCCGGTACGCCACCGGAAGTGTGACTAACTCTTCACTGACTCGCACTGACTCTTCAGTAACTCATTAGAGACTCTCAAGTGACTCTCTACGACTGTATTTACTAGCCTTCCCACGCAAGGCTGGATGTGACACATGGTCATTTTATTGTGGGTATTCCCGGCCATATAGCCGGGCCAAAAAATGTCTGTCTATTTTTGCCCAGTCGTGGTTCTACCCTTCGGCGGAACCACGACTGGGTTACTGCACTCTGCTCGGAAAGCAGATAGCTGACAGTGTCGTCGAGTCGTCAGTCTAGTGACTCTCTACGACCCTCTTGTAGAGAATCCACCATTGCTATATATAGCAATGGGAACAGTCCATTTGTAGTCAAATAGGAGCGGCGCCCTAACAAGAATATTCAAAATATTTTAAAAAACTCTCAATGTTAAAGAAAAATATAGAAAACTGTGATAGACGTTAAGTTATAAAAATATAAAAGAAAAGTAAAATGTTGTATACGTTAAGTTATGAAAATATAAACTATGGTAGCCGTCAATTTATATAAATATGAAAGATATGGTAAACTATGGTAGAGGCTACGTTATATAAATATAAAGGTAAAATATGCTACCCGTTAAATTACATAAATTTAATTATAACAGGTATGGTAAAGTATGGTAGACGTTAGGTTGCATAAATATAAAAGATATGGTAAATTTTGTTATGTTGCCCTCCTACGAGGAATTAACTCTTCCTCTGACAATATTAATTACCTGCGTGACTTCTAGAAGGGGTGAAGTACGGTAGTTAGAAACGACTGCTAGTACGTAGTTAAGGCCAGCTACGATTTAGGCAATACGTAGCGTAACACTACCGTTCGGACTTAATTATTTCTGTTTACTTAACTAGCAGTATAGCCCGGCGTTGCTCGGGTATAATGAAAGTTTTAAAACTAATCAATGGTACTGGAGCTCAGACTCTTTGAACGTTAGCACGAAAGACTAAAAAGCGATAGTTGTTTCCAGTTAAAGCGAAACCGTAGACTGAAAGAAAAATGAATGGATGTAAGTCAAATTTTGATTTCCTGGTATCTATATCAAATCAGTTTTTTTCGTAGTAAACTGAATTTTGAAGGCTAAATAAGTCCTCTGAGTAAATGGTATCATGGCTGAGAATAAGAACTACAAATCCACCTACTTAGAGCCAAACCCGAATCAGAAACTAAAATAAAAGGGCTGAAAAAATACAGACATACAGGCATATAAACAGACACACAAACAAACATCTTGCCTTTTATATATATATATTATCGATTTTCTGCACTGCTGTAAGAACTGCAACCTTGAAACTTCTGAATATCATTTCTTATGTCTTTGTCTATGAGTGTCTCAAATTTGATTAAAATCGGACCACTCCTTCTATAACCCGACTTTTTCGATTATCGATTTTCAATATTTATCGGGAGGACCTCGGCACAAAACCTAGCTAAGAATGCTCTCAGACGCTTATAGTACAACTGTGTAAATTTTCAAGAAAATCGGTTCAGCCGTTTCGGAGTCTATAGGTAACGGACACACGCACAGGCACTCACACACACATCCACACACACAGACAAAGTTCCATTTATAAATAAGTTTAGATTACTAACACTTACGTTGTATATATATGTTCCTGTTATACTAATACACTGTTTTAAACCTACCTCCTGTGTTCAGTGTCTTACTTCCGGTCAAACCGGTCACTACAATTTTGCGGCGAAGTTTCACCACAACAACTCCACGAAGATCCACAACACTATGGTAGACGTTAAGTGATATAAATACCTAAATGTTATTTCTGTTCTCGCTGATAATTTTTCTAAGTGTATAAATGCAGTTTCTTATATTTGTCTTTGACAAACTTCCTCAACAAACAAACGCGATGACATGAAATGCTTTCATTTGTTTTAACAATATTTTCTTTAAAAATATATTCAGGGTGTCCATAACGTTCGTGTTTACTTTAAAACATTTATAATATTATTTGTATTTGCGATAGAAATAATTTGTAAAAAGGATTAGAAAGAAGTAAATCTATATTTTTTAAGGTTTTATTGAAATTTTATCTAAGTTTCGTCGCTGATACATGACCTTCCAGACCGTGGTTTTTTATGGATAGAGTCTGTCTATTTAAATCTTTTCATCTATTTAGCAGTAATGTTCCTATGAGGTGGTTCTTTATTGTATTCAATTCTAAACTTTCTTTGTACAGCAATATTAGATTTCAGTTCAGCCAACCAAAGGACACAGTTTATTTTTACCTCAGTTGAAACCACGGATCAAATAGATTCTGAAAAAAAGAAAATATTTGGCGGGCCTTTAGATTTGTTGTTTTTCTTTCTTTTTTTTAAACTTTTTTCCAGTGCAGTCTAATCGATTATTACATAAGGTTTCCTATTATCAATGAAAAACTTGGAAAAATTTTAATATTTAAACAATTTGGCGCGGGGGCTCAATTTCTCATACAACGTTATACTAAATCGATCCTCCATTTTGGAGCCACTCGCGTTGGCGTTGCTTTGTTTTATTTTGTTTGGGACGAGTTGTTGCTCTTTTTTTGTCTTTTTCAAGTTTTCTTCAGTTCTTACGATGGAATCTTCCTCGGAAACTCCAAGAATGGCTTTATTCAAAAATTTCGCAAAGGATTCAGTTGTTGAATATGCGCAAGCAAAAAAGTTAATTGCACTGATCGATTTACTATAAGGTTGTATGAAAAATTGAGCAGCCCCTAAAATTGTTTAAATGTTGAAATTTTTACAAAGGTTTTAATCAATAAGATTACACTGAAAAAAGTAAAAAACAATTAATAATCAATTAATTTACAGGTAGTGGTAATGTCGTACCGGTGTGTGTTTCCAAAATGGAGGATCGATTTACTATAATGTTGTAAGAAAAACTTAGAAGAAAACTAGAAAACTAAGAAAAAATTTGTTTAAAAATTGAAATTTTTCATTTTTTTTTTTGTCAATCGGAAAGTTTAGGATGTATTAGATAAGTTTGCACTGAAAAAAAGTAAAAAAAAATGAAAAACAACATATTTAAAGGTGGTGGTACTCGCCTTCAGGTCCGCCAAATATTTTTTTACTTATCTAAAAATTGTTGCAAATTTTGTGGTAAAGAATTATTCAATAACTATACTTAAAACTAGGTACATTAAACTCGATAACATTTTTTACAGATTATTTCTATCACAAATAGAAATAAAGTTATAAAGTTTTTAAAGTTTATAAGGCCTTTAGAGACACCCTGTATAATATAATGTGTGAGAAGAAGAGAAAACATTTTCAGGTTATCCGTGATTATCAATTAAACCAAATCAAACATGATATGCATATTTTATTGCATTCAGTGTCAAATTTTGTTGTTTCAGTAGAAACAACAAAACCAAATATCATTCAACTCTAACGTACAGCCTAAGCATTTATCCGGATATATATGCTACTGAGGAATTGACTTGTATACATCACTCACAGATTGAATTTAAATTTGTGTTACTTTTTGTGTAAAATTATAGGAAGAGACTGTCTGCAAAGGATTAAAGGAAAAAGAATAAATAAAAAGGCATTTGTTTTTTTCCAGTTGCACTTTATTTAAAACCAGGAAATTTAATGGAGTCAAATCTGACGAACGTGGAGGCCAATAAAATGGTCCACCCCTTCCGATCCATCAGTTTACTTATCTAAAAATTGTTGCAAATTTTGTGATAAAGAGTTATTCAATAACTATGCGTAAAACTATGTACATTAAACTCGATAACATTTTTTACAAATTATTTCTATCACAAATAGAAATAAAGTTATAAATTTTTAAAGTTCACACGGACTTTATGCGCACCCTGTATATTTCATAATTTCACCGCAAGGAAAGCGATAAATCCAGAAGAAGCAAAGTGAGTAGAAAATAAACTTAGGAAATTTTATTAAAGAGTCAGAGAACAATAAAATGAATATGAATCAAGGAGACAAAAGAGAACGAGTGACGTTGCATTTAAAAGTGGTGGTAGTCTCCTTCAGGTCCGCCAAATATTTTTTTTTACTTATCTAAAGATTGTTGCAAATTTTGTGGTAAAAAATTATTCAATAACAGGGTGTCCATAAAATTCGTGTGCACTTTAAAATATTCATAACTTTATTTCTATTTGCGATAGAAATAATTTGTAAAAAGTATTACAAAGAAGTAAATTTATATTCTTTAAGATTTTATGGAAATTTTATTTAAGCTTCCACATGTGCTCCATCATTAACAATACAAAGGGTAATACAATTTTGCACTTCACGGAAAACATTTGCCAATTGATTTACAATAATGCCTGAAATCACATTAGTTATTTTAGCTTTCAAATCTTCTAATGAACTATGTTTGGTTGCATACACAATTGTTTTCACACGTCCCCATAGAAAAAAATCTAATGAAGTCAAATCTGGTGAATGTGGAGGCCAATAAAATGTGCCACCTTTTCCGATCCATCTGTTTACTTATCTAAAGATTGTTTCAAATTTTGTGGTAAAGAATTATTCAATAACTATACTTAAAACTAAGTACATTAAACTTTCTAACATTTTTTACAGATTATTTCTATCACAAATAGAAATAAAGTTATAAATTTTTAAAGTTCTTAGAAAATTTTATTGAGGAGTCAGAGAACAATAAAATGAATATGAGTCAATGAGACAAAACAAAACGATTGACGTTGCGTTTAAATCTTTGAAGATTTTAGTTAACAGAAAAGCACGATAGTTCCACAAGAGAAAAATATGAAAAAAAATGACCCCTCGCATAAAACCTACGGTTTCATCTAGGAATTTCAGGAATAAAAATATGAGATCTGGTCTCCAATCTTAGCCTACGCTTAAATTCATGATGTAGAAATGCAAAAGAGGAAATCTCATCAGAACATCTATGTGCCTTGTCCTCATCAGAACGACTAAAATGGAAGAGTTTTTAAGAATATGATGGAAGCTGAGATATCAAGTCTGGAAGATAATATTGGATTTTCTCAAGAATCTTTACATAGAGAAGCAACAGACTATATGTTGCAGTAATGTATGAATGAATCTCTCTCACTTTCTCTTTCTCTCGTTTGTGTTTGTTTATATATAAGATACAGCAAAAGTAACGCCATTTCTTTTCAGGCTGAGTTAGAACGATGTAGAGCAGTTGAGTGGCCATCACGATCACCTGACCTAACATCACTGAACGATCTTGTTAACAATCTCAAACGGAAAACTATTTCTGAATTAAAACAAATAGTTTCTAATTGTGTTTTTTAATCAATTTAGAAATGTATCACTCAGTGTTGCTGATACGGTTCAGCGTTGTATGGAAGATGAAAAAGAACATTTAAAACGTTAAATAATTTGTGAATCATAACAAACTATATCATTTTGATGTGACAATTCATATAAATGCTCTTTTCTCATTATATATGATTGTTGGTTTGTTGTTTTTGTTTTATGGCATATCAACCTCGGTGGGTCATTTATTGCTGGTAATACCTTTCTCTTTCAACAATTTATTGTTTTTATGTAAGTTTTGTGTCTAGTAATACTTTTTTCTTTTTGAGTATCAATATTCATTGGGATTAGGTTTTAAGGGCAGGGTTCCCAAGTCCTACCCTGTTATTTAACCCATAACTGGGGGAAGGGACGGGTTAATACCTTTCCCAAGGGTACCAGTGCTTTAAGTGAATGCAGGGTATTCAACTGAAATTCGAACTCGGCTCACCGATTTCTCTTTGCGGCTCGAAAATATCCACTGCACGACATATCCATCACTAAACGCTTACAGCATCTGGTATTCCCAAGCGGTCACCCATTTAAGTACTGACCTGACTCAACGTTGCTTAACTTCGGTGATCGAGCGAGAACCGGTGTTTTCAACGTCATATGGCCGTAAGCCCAGTATATATAATGTAGGGTTAATAAATTCATGAATTATTTCAAGATTACTTTGTTTACGTTTTAAGTTGTAAACTCGTCTTATCAGGTATAGACATCGAATGGTCCCAACAAAAGATTTGCTTTTGTTAAATAAAATAAAAACATTTTTGCTTTCATGACGTGGAAAATAGACATAAAATACAAAGTTAAGAAGCAGGATAAAAAGTAAAATCATAAAAAATTTAATGATCCTGTTTTTGCTTCTCTTTTATCAAAGAGACGATAACAAAATAAATCTACTAACAAAAAAACAAAAAAAAATACATGTGATATGCACATAGGTAACATGCTGACGACAATATTGTTCAATTTCTAGCCTCTTACATGCAACGAATAAGTAGGGCTTGGAGAACCCGATACGAACAGGGCAGATAGAGGGCAAAAGAGACAGAGGAAAGCAGCGGATAACATATTTGAAGGGCCTGAGCAGGTGGATGACAGAACGGGTGCTGCGAGATGTTACAGGGAGAAAGCATGCTAAGAGCCACCAGGGATAGGGAGATGTGGAAAGCCATGATCGCCTACGTCCTGAAAGGTCAAGGCACATAGAAGAAGAATATATATGCAAACTGTTTATAAGAAATTATATTGTGAATATAAAATGGGGGATCAATTTTATATTACAATCTATATATAAACTGATCCCTTATTTTGGGATCATGCTATTTTCTATACATTTATATTCTAGGTTTATGGGCTTGAGCTAGTAGATGGCAGAGCGGGGTTTGCAGGAGAAAGCGTGCTAGGAGCCACCAGGGATAGAGAGACGTGGAAGGCTATGATTGCCTACGTCCTGAAGGGACAAGGTACATAGAAGAAGAAGAAGAAGAAGAAGAAGAAGAAGAAGCTACTTACAAAAAATGTAAGAATGGATTTAACATAAAGTACAAGAAAACTCTATGCCTGGTAATCAGTCTTCTACTCCGATGAGCTTAGATCACTGGTGCCGCCTAAGCACGAATTTACACGAGATACTAGATTAGCAACTAGGTCCCACCCTTTTACAGTTAAACAAATAAGATGTAACCGTAAATTATACTCCAACAGCTTCTTTTCTCGCGCTTCCCACCTGTGGAACTCCCTTCCACAAGTCTGCTTTCCCGACAGCTACAATCTCCAGGTGTTTAAATGTAGGGTCAATAGACACCTCCTATCACACTAACTCCCAATTATTCTCAGAACACTCTCGTCTACTCAACCCTCATTCTCGGTATCCTTACCCGCCTATCACCCACCCTCTGACATTTCCTATATTTAATCATCCTTTCTCCACTCTATGTAGCCCCCTGCGCAGTAGTGGCAGTGACATGCCTTGCTCGGGGTGAAACGCTTATAAAAAAAAAAAAATAGTAGAGCCTATAAGATACAAATCCTATATAATCCATCAACCAACTAAAAAATCATACCCGCAAAAGAGGATTTAAACAACTAAAGGCTTTCCTTTTTCACAAGTCAGTGTGAAAAGCGAAACCTAGATCCTAATTGGTTGACAAATCGAGAAATTCAAAATAGGTCAGCGAAACATTTTTTTTTTCACAGCTAAAGGAAAATATTGATCCTGGGAGCCTCCCCACGTGACAAGAATTGAATATTTAAGGATGGCTCCTGACCGGTTACGGTCAGTCAGTGAACGGGTGAGTGAGAGACAGCAGTCCGTCAGATTGAAGCGATAGCTGACAGCATCTCACGATGTAAAGAAGGAACTTCAGGCTGACTCGTCCTCACTGCCAATTTTCTTTTTCACTCCACGCCAACCCGGACGTAGGTCACGCCACAGTTTCATTCGACCTCCTCTTCAAACATAATTTTCTTCATTTTCACTCCACACCGCTAAAGAAAACAACAGCAACAACCAAATGAACGCGTTAAGTACTACTTCTTTATTTGCTTTGCCTTCTTTCTTTCTCTCTTTCTCTCTCTCTCTCTTAACCTGTCGCAACCTACTAAAAAAAGGAAGGAACTTTACATTCCGCTACTACACAACCAGGAACTCTAAACTTCTGCGGACATTTCAAGTACCTACATTACTATTACGAACAATTTTCACTACAAAACTGCAAACATTTTTTTCAATAAACACTTATCTTCACAAATATATTATAGTGTTCAGATAACAAAATTTCACTCTTTGCTTTAATGTACACACGAAATATTTTATCCTTTCAAATTTCAAAAAATAAACCTTCAACTTTCTGATATTTAAATTGTGGGGACTTTGAACGTGTTTGGCACAAAGCCAATTTACCAGGCAATACCTGGGCCCCTGCAAGCCAAAGTAAGTTGGTTAAGTGAAACAACTTTTTAAAAATATAACTGCTTCCATTTTACGTTTTATATTAAAGAACAACAGGCGATCTTTTTTCTTTCAATTTATGTTTATTCCTTTGTTCAAGTTCATGAGTATTTTTCCACGAAAAAATGTCTACCTTATTCATATCAATTTCTACGTATAAAGATGAAAAATGTCTTTAATATTTGCATTATATTTTTTTTTAGGAAATGAATCATCCTTAACTGCTGTTATTAATTTTTCACGTGCATTTAGATTCATTTCAATTGATTTTTTATTGAGACATTTAATCAAAACGGTGATCTATAGCATCGAGACGACAGCACTGATCGAAAATAAATGAAAGCTCACATATTATTTTATTTTATACTCTTTGGTGTCTACCGAGTGCCTTTATCTGACGAATAGGTGCCATAAAGTCAAGTGAAAAATTAAATTCTTTTACATGATTGGATACACTTGTGTCACGCAATGTAAAGCGTTACCCAATGAGGTTGTGCTCTGGACGTAAGAAGAGAAATTAATGAGTGTATATTATGAGGATAGTGAGAATAGGTATTGGCTATACATAGATATGCAATATATCCAATATAGATATCGGCTGTATAATGGGTAGAGTCACGGATTGAGTGATCGGAAGGTAAATTAATTCGAACAGAGTTCACTATAATCGCTTACTTGTTAATACTACTTGGGAAGGGTATGATTAAAGCTATTTTCCCCCAGCTATGGGTCAAACAACAGAACAAACTGTGTACATAGCCTTGTTTGGCAAATGGTCTAGGGAAGGGAAAACTCTAAATACAGTTCACTATAATCGCTTACTTGTTAATACTACTTGGAAAGGGTATGATTAAAGCTATTTTCCCCCAGCTATGGGTCAAACAACAGAACAAACTGTATACATAGCCTTGTTTGGCAAATGGTCTAGGGAAGGGAAAACTCTAAATACAGTTCACTATAATCGCTTACTTGTTAATACTACTTGGGAAGGGTATGATTAAAGCTATTTTCCCCCAGCTATGGGTCAAACAACAGAACAAACTGTATACATAGCCTTGTTTGGCAAATGGTCTAGGGAAGGGAAAACTCTAAATACAATCCAGCCTGGATAAGTTTGGGTACTGTAATGCTGTCCTGCCTAGTCCTAATATGGCTGCTATACCCCTAGGAACCTAAGGAGTTACGGGGAGTAGTTGAGTGTTGATAGATAATGGTTGTCCATTAGGTTGATTTTGTAGTGATTTAAAAAGCAGCGACTCTTGTGAAGAAGCAGCTAAGATTTGAATTTACCTAAGAAAATGATGGTGATTTGACCCTGTGTCTATAGCCATGTCATGTCTTGGTTTTAAAGGTTTGATGGTATTTTTTGTCGTAAAGAGGTTGTAGTGTAGAAAATAGTTAATCACTCACAAGGCCGCGTAATAACCTTTGAATACTGCCAAGTCTGGAAAGGGAGGATTGTATAGCTCCTAGATATGGCGGTAGTTATTTATTTTTGGACTTTAATGATAGAAAATGTCAGTAGTCAAAATGTTTCACCCATAATTAATTTTTTATTAATTGAAAATCAAAGTATAAACATCATAATTCTACTACTAATACCATTATTGTAAAGACAAATGTGTCGCTGCTTGAGGTCATGAAATGAAATGGTTGATTTGCAATTTCGATTTTGCTGCCAAATTCTGATAACGTATTGTTTGAAGATGGAAAGTGTGAAGCAGAGATCCGAAGACGAATTGGTATGGCGAAGAACGCGTTCCAGAAGCTGAGTAAAGTACTAAGACACAGGAAAATTTCACTAGAAACAAAGAAGAGTGTGCTAGATTGCTATGTGATGTCAGTTCTTCAATACGGCAGTGAATGCTGGACAATATCATCGAAGATGAGGAAAAAACTTGAAGTAGCGGAAATGTGATTTTATAGAAGGATGCTGTGGATATTATGGACCGAACATGTGAGCAATGATGAGGTTTTGGAAAGAATGGTATTGAAAAGAAAACTAACAGTGAGCATCAGGAAGAAACAACTGAAGTTCCTGGGACATGCAATGATGAAGGAGGGCTTGGATAACCTGATACTGACAGGCCAGATAGAAGGAAAAAGAGACAGAGGAAGGCAGCGGATAACATATTTGAAGGGCCTGATCAGGTGGATGACGGAACGGGGGTTGCGTGGAGTAACAGGAGAAGGCATATTAAGAGCCACAAGGGATAGGAAGATGTGGAAAGCCATGATTGCCTACGTCCTGAAAGGATAGGGCACATTGAAGAAGAAGAATTGTTTGAAACAGATGGTGCATATCCTAGGATATCCTCAACAAGAATGGATTTAACTTTGGCTCTCAGAGGAGTTTGTTCTTTTCTTAAGATCCTGTGTTTTCAGTTGATGGTCATACATCGAAAGCCTGAATAAAAGCTGCTATTAATAAAATTGTTAGAACTACTCAGTAAATTTGATTTATATGAAAAGTATATTAAAATAATCCAGAAAATAAACTGGAACTAACTGCCTGCATGCAAACAGAAAATAAAATAAGTAAATATATAAAAATATAAATAGGCGTAAGACAACGATGTGTCTTCTCGCCAGACCTATTCAACATTTACAGTAAAGCAGTACTGAAGGAATTAGAATTCCTGCCAGGGTTTATTATTGGCGGCCGCAATTTTAACAACATTACATATGCAGATGACAAATAAACTACATGAAATCCTACAGAAGAGAGTAATGAAAGCGAGAAGAAAGGAGTAAACAACAGTTGTAAGAAAAGAGCATTTCTGGATGTCTTTACAAAGAGCAACCCCAGATAAGAATTACAAATTTGACATACCAAAATGAAGCCAGTGCAAAAAATTGAATATCTTGAAAGTGCTTCAACTGAAATCCAAAGGCGCATAGGGCTAATTAAATAGCCTTTCAAAAGCTAAGCAAAACATTAAGAAACAAAAAATTTTATTAGAAAGTAAGACGTCACGGAACTGAAATTTAATATCGGTCCTCATATATGGCACTTTGTGTGTGTGTGTGTGTGTGTGTGTGTGTGTGTGTGTGTGTGTGTGTGCGTTATCTATAGACTCAGAAACGCATGAACCGATTTTCTCCAAAATGTACACAGTTGTACGATAAGAGCCTGGGAGTGTTCTTAGCTAGGTTTTGTGTCGAGCTACCCCCAATCAATATCGAACATCGATAATCAAAAATATCGGGTTGTAGAAAGAATGATCCGATTTTAATCAAATTTTATACACTCATAGACAAAGACATATGAAACGATATTCAGAAGTTTCAAGATTGCACTTCTTACAATAGTGCAGAAAATCGATAATATATATATATATATATATATATATATATATATATATATATAAAAAAGGCAAGGTATTTGTGTGTGTGTGTCTGTTTATCTATCTGTATGTCTATTTTTTTCAGCTGTTTTATTTTAATTTTTGCTTCGGATTTGGTTCTAAGTAGGTATAATTGTAGTTCTTAGTCTCAGCCATGATACCATTTACTCAGAGGACTTATTTAGCTTTCAAAATTCAGTTTACGACGAAAAAAACTTATTTGATATCGATACCAGGAAATCAAAATTTCACTTACATCCATTCATTTTTCTTTCGGTCTACGGTTTCGCTTTAACTGGAAACAACTATTGCTTTTTAGTCTTTCGTGCCAATGTCCAAAGAGTCTGAGCTCCAGGACCATGGATTAGTTTTAAATCTTTCATTACACCCGAGTAACACCGGGCTATACTGCTAGTAATTTATATCAAGTATTGTGGTCAGGTAATCAATCTTAATCGCACCAGTTTTCTTTCTTTATAGTGTATACAGACTGGAACAAAGAGCAGGGATCTGATATTTTGATATTTTGGTTGGAAGTTGTGTTAGGAGCAGAAATTAATACAATACAGCGACAGTGCACTATCGCTTGGGCATGTGTATGAGTGGATCGGCAACTTTTAAAGTAGCCGGACAAGAATTACGCACCAAGAAGTTAACCTCTGAGCACTTTAGATTCAGCAAGCTCGGGAGATGGTTATAGCGAACTGGTGAGATAAAATCGATGAGGCCGCTTGTTCCCTACAGATTCGGATCACCGAACTTCTAGAATATACAGGTCCGTGGACAACATTTTGTGTGCTTATATAGATTGCGATGGGTAAATTGTCGCCGTTTTTTTAGTTTTCATTTCGCTCATGCCCGTTGTTTGTTTTTGTGGCTTTATATAAGAATATTTAAAATTGATTAGTTGTCAACCTGAGGAAAGGGCAGAGGATACGGAAAGAGGTGGATGGATCTTATGCTGATTACGAAAGTACAGCAGCTTGGAAAACTCACTCTAATCCACTAAGAAAAGAACTCCCACATCGCCTACATCAAGTGCCTTGAGAGGGTTGTGCTGCCCTTGGTCAAGAGGGTAACCCTATGTCTAGCAATAGGACTCTACACAATGCCACACATGTAGGAGAACCCAGTTATAGCTGTCAGACAATTTCTGCGACATCAACATTTAAATATGACCTTTACTCTTTATACTGAACCCATTGATTGTTGTGCCTAGGGGCACATTTGGGCGAGCGACTAACGAAACTCCTCGAAACACGACAGATGATCTGAAGGTAAGTATTATGACAGCATTCATTAACTTAAACAAGGAGACTAACCATATGGGAAGCAGTGAATTCTGAAGTTGATTTAATTAAATCAATTTACTCTTTAGTATTTCAAGATATTTTTGTGTAATTTTGGTAAATAATTCCGTTAAAATTAGATGTCATTATTATTTTCATTTTTGCGTAATTTAAATGACAATTTATCCATCTCTTTTTCTCTCTTTCTTACATCCTATCTCTCATGCTTTTCTACATCCACCCCACTCTCATCAGTACTCTCTTCTCTCTCCCACTCTCTATCTGACACCATCTTCAACCTCACACTCCTCATAACATTACTCCTCGTCCACCCACCTCTCATCAGTAATCTCTTCCCTCTCCTACTCTCTTCCAGACACACCATGCAACCTCTCACTCTTTCAAAACATTCCTCCTATGTAACCCCCTGTACAACAGTGGTAGTAAAATGCCTTGCTTGGGGCGACACGATTAATATATATATATATATATATCGCACAACCCGCCTGTGGAATTCCCTTCCGTATACTTGCTTCCTCGACAGCCAGAATCTCCAAGAATTTAAATGTAAAGTCAAGAGTCATCTCCTATCTCACTAACTTGCATCCTCTCTCTCATGCTTCTTTCTTCGTCCACTTCACTCTCATCAATATTTTCATTCTTCTCTTACCCACTTTCTGACACCCCTTATAACCTGTCACTCTTTCTCATAACTTTCCTCCGATGTAACCCCCTGTACAACAGTGGCAGTAAAACTGCCTTGCTTGGGGTGAAATTATTATTATTATTGTGTCATTTTTCATCATATTTCGATTTCTGCTTTGGTCTCACTACCAACCAAGTCTGCGGGGAGACCTAAGGCAGGTAGTGGCGTGTTGTTATGGCTCCATTTCATGTTTTTCTATCTTCCCTATCATCTCCAGCATTACATAGATAAAGTTTTCCTTAGTGTGTGGGCTGTACTTAATAAGACAATTTTTTGTATATCTCTTAAGCTGGGGTTTCCAGGGATTCTTTCAATGTGTTGTTTTGTTCCATTTTTTATCATTCCAAGTGCACCTACTATCACTGGCACAACTCTTGTTTTCAATTTCCACATTTTTTCTATTTCAATTTCCAGGTCTTTATATTTTGAGAGTTTTTCAAATTCCTTGATTGCTATGTTACAATCCGCTGGACAAGCCATATCAATTAATAGACAAGTTTTCTCCTTCTGGTTTTTAACAATAATGTCTGGTCTGTTTGCTTCAATTTTTCTGTCTGTGTAGATGGTGTAATCCCATAGAATGGTTACATCTTCTATTTCTGTAACCGGTGCTGGATGATGTTCATACCAGTGTTTGTTTACAGCTTTTCCATAATGTTTGCACATTGCCCAATGTAAATATTGCCCAACTCTATCGTGGCGATTTTTATATTCGTTTGGGGCAAGCACAGGACAGCCTGAGATTAGGTGGTCTATTTTTTCTTGGTGTTTATCACAAAACCTGCATTTTGGATCCATATTATTATGCATAATATTTGCCTGAAAGTTTCTCGTGAAAAGACTTTGGTCTTGTGCTGCAAGTATAAATCCTTCAGTTTCAGACTTTAATCCAGATGCACGTAACCATCGATGAGTATTAACTTTGTCAACATTGGATTTATTGGCACGTACTGGATATTGGCCATGCAGAGGTTTGTCTTGCCAGCGCTGTTTCATCTGTTCAAGTTATTATTATTATTATTATTATTATATATATATATATATATATATATATATATATATATATATATTAGAAGTATAGCCCGGCGTTGCTCGGGTGTAATGAAAGCTTTAAAACTAATCCATGGTCCTGGAGCTCAGACTCTTTGGACGTTGGCACGAAACACTAACAAGCAATAGTTGTTTCCAGTTAAAGCGAAACTGTAGACTGAAAGAAAAATGAATGGATGTAAGTCATATTTTGATTTTCTGGTATCGATATCAAATAAGTTTTTTCGTCGTAAACTGAATATTGTTTCTTTTGTCTTTGTCTATGAGTGTATCAAATTTAATTAAAATCGTACCACTCCTTCTATGACCCGATTTTTTCGATTATCGATTTTCGATATTTATCGGGGGTACCTCGACACAAAACCTAGCTAAGAACACTCGCAGACGCTTATAATACAACTGTGTAAATTTTCAAGAAAATCGGTTCAACCGTTTCGGAGTTTATAGGTAACAGACACACACACACACACACACACACCCCACACACACACACCCACACGCACACAGACACACACACAATGTTCCATTTATAAATAAGTTCAGATTAAGTGTGTTAAATGTCGGTAAGGTTAGTATATGTGTTAATGACAACATTTCCGTTAAAAATTGTAGCGAAGTGATGTATACACGTATCAAGCTATGGAACATTTTTTTGTTTTAAATAAATTGAGAGAATCGTGTATGAATATATGTGTCTGAGAGAAATCATGCATGAATGCGTTTATGAGTTGGTGAATTTACTATGTGAAATAATGTATACACATGTCAAGCGAAGGAATAATTTTCTATTTAAAATAAATAAGAGAATCTGATATGAATGTATGTGAATGAGAGACTCATGTATGAATGTGTGCTTTTATAAGTCTGGCTTATAAAACGAAGTACAGTTCCGTTTAAACTTCCATCGAAACAATGGATACAAATATGCAAACTTTGTATAAATAAATATTGAAAATATGTTCTAATCGTTTAGAATATTTTAATAAAATAGTAATTATCTATGTATTAAAATTATTAAAATATTTATAATTAAGTAATATAAATAATATATTAAAAATACATATGAAATGTGTGTCTTTGTGTGTCCGTTACCTATAGACTCCGAAACGGCTGAACCGATTTTCTTGAAAATTTACACATTTGTACTATAAGCGTCTGCGAGTGTTCTTAGCTAGGTTTGTGTCGAAGTACCCCCGATAAATATCGAAAATCGATAATCGAAATAATCGTGTTATAGAAGGAGTGGACCGATTTTAATTAAATTTGCTACACTCATAGACAAAGGCATAAGAAACGATATTCAGAAGTTTCAAGGCTGCAGTTCTTACAATAGTGCAGAAAATCGATAATATATATATATATATATATATATATATATATATATATATATATATAAGACAAGATGTTTGTGTGTGTGTGTTTGTTTATTTACCTGTATGTCAGTATTTTTTCAGCCCTTTTATTTTAATTTTTGCTTCGGGTTTGGCTCTAAGTAGGTATAATTGTAGATTTTAGTCTCAGCCATGATACTATTTACTCAGAGGACTTATTTAGCCTTCAAAATTCAGTTTAGGACGAAAGAACCTTATTTGATATCGATACCAGAAAATCAAAATTTAACTTACATCCATTCATTTTTCTTTCAGTCTACGGTTTCGTTTTAACTGGAAACAACTATTGCTTTTTAGTTTTTCGTGCCAACGTTCAAAGAGTCTGAGCTCCAGGAACATGGATTAGTTTTAAAGCTTGCATTACACCCGAGCAACGCCGGGCTATACTGCTAGTAGTATATAATAAAACAATAATACAAAATAATAATAATTTAATCAGTTTCATGGATTAACATGCTTTGCTTATAAAGCTTAATATTTTGCCCATAAGTTCCTCTTAAAGTTTACTTTTGACTCATCAGGATTGTTCCTATCTCGTTCTGATGCTTTTCCCTCGTTTCTATTATCATCATTGACTTCGATCCCCAAAAACAATGTGGTATCCGTGTAATAATCATCAAGAACTGACTCCTGTTCTCTCGAAACAGTATAATAAATGCCTCACTGTCTCCCGCTTTCCTGCCTACTGGGAAGCATTAGTTTCAGCTTGAAAAGACCCTGGTGAGACGTCTGACCCTTCCAACTATCGGTCTATTAACCTTCTACCTCTTTTTGACAAACTCCAAGATGCCCTAATCAATGCTGAATTAGTTCATAATCTCTCATTGCAGAAACTTTTATCAGAAATGTAATGCGGCTTTTGTTTCTTCAGGTCAAATTCTGGTGTACTGACGATAATTGCAGAAAGTCAGTCAGTTAAGTGCCATACGTGAAACGCGCTTGGGTGATCATGTCTCAAAAGCGACATGATTGACTGGACAGAAGATCTTTCCGCAGTAGGTTGCTATTGCTTTCTGCTGGAGATTGTTTACCAACCAAGGCTATAAAACCCAATCTGTCCTGTTATTTAACCCTTAACTGGAGGGAAGAGACGGATTAATACCTTTCCCAAAGGTATTTGTGTGTAAGTGAATGCAATGAATTCAACTTGAATGATTAAAAAAAGATGCTCAATGCTCGATCAAAACAAAAGAATAAAATGTCACTGAATGAAACTCACCCCTTTTATTTCTACCGAGGTTTCGACCACACTAGCTTCCTGAGGAGATTTGTGCGGTTGAAACTTGTTCTGCGACACACACACACACACACACACACACACACACACACACACACACATATATATATATATATATATATATATATATATAATTCCAAGTGAAGAGGACTCAAGGATTTTTTTATTTTGAGTACTCTGGCATTTATTTTATTATAAACAGTGCTCAATATAATGAGTATTATAGAGCTTAATATAATATAATTATATGGTTATGTCAATTTTACATTGCGACATGGAAATTTCTATGTTTCGAGATAGGTTTTCATCCTCAGGCAATGTTGATGTGGTTGTGCAGATGATTTACATTTATATGACGAAATCAACATTGTCTGATGATAAGAACCTATCTCGAAACATAGAAATTTCTATGTTGCAATGTAAAATTAATACATAACTATATATATATATATATATATATATATATAAAACAAAAATTTTGATATTTAAATCCGTTGAATAGCCATTTCTAAGAGGAGATCCTCGCTTCTTCAGCAACGGCGAAACGAAAATTTTATTTCCTCAAATTCAAATGGATTATAAGATTTTATACCGGCAGAAGTAAAGAAAGATCTTCCATCCATAGGAAAATAAATAGATTCGGGTAGAATTAACAATTTGGGAATTTAAGGAAGTAAAAAAGGGGAAAGCAGACAGATATCTATGTCTCTTACTAGAAAACATACCCCTTCCCCATACCCGAGTCAAATATATTAATCGTATCACCCCGAGCAGGGCGGCAATGCCACTGATGTGCAGGGGGGGTTCATAAGAGTAAAAAGAATACTTAGAAGAGAGTGAAGAAAAAGACGAACCAGATAGAAAGGAGCAAGAGAAGGATGTTGAATACAGATGAGATGACAGTTGCAAAGGTGGAGAGAAAGGAAAGGATATACGGGTTGGTGAATGAACTAGAGTCAAGTGGTTAATAGATGAGTATTGACATTGCATTTAAATTCCTGGAGGTTGTAGCCGTCAGGAAAGCAAGAATATGGAAGCGAGTTCCACAGGCGGGAAGTGTGAGAGAAGAAGATGCAGGAGTAGTATTGTCGTCTGCAGTTGGTTAATCTAACTGTGAATGGGTGAGACCCAGTTGCCAATCTCGTTCCACGAGTAAACATATATATATATATATAGAGAGAGAGAAAGAGAGAGAGAGAGAGAGAGAGAGAGAGAGTTTTAATGTATATTATATTTATGGATTAAAGTGCACAATATCCCGGTATTGAGCGTAAAGAAATATAAAAATATAAGTGAGCACTGAGGTGAGTACAGGCGACAGTCTGTTTTATGCGGGATCGCAATCTTCAGGCCTTTTAACCCTTCCAAAATCTCAGGAACAAGAATAGGAGTAATGAACTGCGGTTGAAGAATAACATACTATCAAAATCCCCAGATAATAAAATGCGGAAAAAGACCATAAATAACTTAAATCTACTTTAAAAGCCACCTGAAAACATACTCTCAATTTGTTTAATCAAAAATGAAAAAAGAAAAGAATATAACTTAAGATGAAACCTACGAAACTAAGTGCAGATATTCGTTTTTATGCTAAAAGTTTTTTTGTAGCAAATGATTTTTATCAATGAATCTTGTCTTATCGATATACATTTGTCAGTCTTCTGTTCTTCTTTCCACAGAAGAAATGGAATCAATGGCTTGCGTCATTTGCGAGTCGCTTAAATCCTTGATTTCATAGTTAAAGAAGTTTTTTTCAATTTACAAACAGAAAGGTAAACAGGTGATAACGTCGGCGTCATGAACGCTCGGTCTTCCTGTTTTGATAATAGAGTTTTGTCGTTCCAGACATTGTAAGCAGATTCAACATTCGCAAACTGCAAGAAAGTGATCTTGTAACAAACGCCGAAGAAAAATTATAAGCAAAAAGTAAAAAATGATTGACATTTTCTGGATTTTAACAATTACGGTCTCAGACTAGAAATATGTGCTGTATTATCGAAATATTTGGTCATCTACCCTGTTTTTTTTTTCTTTCTGTGACATTTTGAAGATTTTTTTGATATTTTTTGTTGCAATATCCAATATTTAAAGATATTTTTTTAAATTATACATGCATAAACATGCACTGATATATATATATATATATATATATATATATATATATATATATATATATATCCGAGTGAATACAGAACGAAAAAGGAATTTTTACAACGTCCAAAACATTAATTTAAAACAGTGCTCGATATATAATATGGTGTGGCTAGGAATGGAAAGCCTCTTTTCTTATATTTGGTCAGTTGTGCGTGGGATGTTGGTGGGGGTTAGTGAGAAGGGAACAAGTCTTGTGGATCGACCGTTAGAATTTTGAAGAAAGTGGTGTGGGTAGTTAAAATGGTTGATTAATGAGAGTCTTTGATTTCTAGACAGATTTAACATTAGCAGTTAGAATGTAAAGTCCAGTGTTGAAACAACTTGTACAGTTTGTAGTGGATGTATATTTAAAAAAATTGTATATGTTCTAAAATATAATTTATAATAAATATTCACAGGTCTATATTATATATCGAGCACTGTTTTAAATTAATGTTTGGATGTTGTAAAATTTTTCTTCGTTCGTTATTTTCTCGGATATATATATAAAACAACATACCCGACCAGGCCACATACACAATTCCGTGAAATCCTCGTCTAAAACACAACCATATTTAAACACGAAAATAATAAACAAAAACTAAAAATACTCAAAGCCATATACATAAAACAGTTAAAAATCTAACCTGAACGAAATTAACTACGAAATCTCTACACACATTGTCAAATGCCTATAATAGATAACAGAAGCAATTGCTTATCCCAATGGCTTTCCATACTTAATACTTCTCGCCCCCAATTTCGTGTGGTCATGTGAGACGCCACAAGCTGTAGTGCAAGTTTTGCTTCCAGCATGCACGCACGTGTTCACCAATCCTCCACACAAACAAAATAGACGACTACTACTATCGTTCGTCCATGAACTGCCCGTTGCAACCAACACTATTTTCATCTTTGATAATGGCTGATATAAGCCGAAAGCTCAGAAAGGATTAAATAAAAACATGTATCAATATTGTGATTTTCTTTCCTCTTTTAACGATGATGCTATTAAGCTTATCAAACGATATGAAAAACATTTACATAAAATAAATCGACAAAACTTGTCTATATTATTTAATGAAACATGCATCAATATATATATATATATATATATATATAGAGAGAGAGAGAGAGAGAGTGAAATAGAGAGAAAGATGCGTTTATGTGTATATATACTCTGATAAAATAAAACATTATGAAGAATGACTGCTACTTCCTCGTTACAATGTTGTGCTTGCGTCAGGGTTTAAATATTGAGCCTCAAGGTATTATTTTTACTAGTGACTCAGTTTCACAACACAAACAATTTTAAGACTGAATGTTTATCGCTTGAGGTGCGAACCTGACTATCGAAAATGTTGATCTATCTATTTCTCTTTCCTATCTATCATGCATGTTTCGCTAAAGTTAGTGACAATGTATTTCTGTTAAATGTTAATTCCATTGTTCTTGTATGCGAAGATTTTTATTTTGGGGATTTACGTAATATAGAAATCGGGAAGCTCAAGTTCAAATACCAGTTGAATTCGAGCAAATACCCTTAGGAAAGGTATAAGTCTGTCGCTTCTCCCTCCAGCTAGGGGTTAAATAGTAAGACAGATGGGTTACATAGCAACCAGAGTACCGCAGAAATGTCAACTTATTGCGGAAAAATCTTTTGCCCGGTCAATCCAGTCGCTTTCTGATGTTGTTAAGGGTTGATTAATGCGAAAAACTTTCTAATCGAATCACAATAATCCTTTGAAAATAGCCAATAAATTAACCAAAATGGCTAGAAACAAGCAACAATTTGGATAATTTTTACAATCAACAAATTTCCAAATATACTGCTTTTGTATTTGCCTATAATTCTGAGATGAGGTATTTAAATTTTTCGGGCAGTTTTTTTCATCTTTATAGTCACATTCCCGACGTTTCGGTCATTGTACGCCCCGGTTCTCTTCAGGTGATTTAAATTTTAAATTGAAATCATTATTGATCACTGGAATAGAGTGTTCTAGTTCCATAAGTCATGCTACTTTCTCACGTACACATGGCTCAGTGAATAAAAGCATTCGGTAAAACCAGTTACTTGTCCAAAATTTGTGTTTAATGGCGGCAGTAGTTGTGAACAAAAGCTTAAAGCGTTGAGTTAATTAGAACATCCGGAAGTAATCAGGAAGACGTAATATGGCGTTTAAATATTTGGAGATTAAGGTTGGCTAGAAAGCATTGAGCGAGAAGTGCGAGAAAAGAAACTGTCAGCAGAGAATTTACTGTAACCCTATTTTCCGATGGCTGGTATTTATTTTTTTATTTAATTTTAAAGATAAGAAGAGATGTCTCTAAAATGGGAGAATACAATTATTTTTCGGGAAAAGTAAACGAAGTGATGAAATACAATTATTTCATTCGGGAAGAGTAACTGAATTGATTAAATTCAAGTAAAACGAGTTTAGTCATAACAGTGTAAGTTGTTTTGACAAAGTGTAAACTTAGGTCAAAATTGAACTGTGAGAATTTTCTATCACGAGCTGCCTCATGTTAGAAACAGACAGGCTATTGATAACTGAGGGTGAGTTCACCGCCCCTCATTAGTAAAGGGCCCAGAGACTCAGTAGAATTTTTTTTTTCATTTCGAGCTGGTAAAAGTTATACAGTGAGAGCAAATTGAAACCTCCGTGACTCACCTTTGCCACCCCGGTTTTGTGCTTGTTTAATACAAACCGGGGTGTAGGATGAAATTAGTTCGGGGCCTGCTGCTAGATGGGATAAGTTGGGGCTACTGAATTGAATGGCGATTTGAATGACATGCTGCCAAAAGAAAATTGAGTAAACCCCAACTCTGAGAACTGAAGTATTTTTAAAATACCAACCAACTGTTAGTTGTCACCAGCTTTGACTTGCTTATTATATCTGTGTATATAATCGATATATAAATATTTATAAAAACAACAAATATAAGAAATATATGAGGGAGGTGATTGAACAACAGCATAAGTTGTTCACTTAAGCTATTTTTTCTTTTATATTACCAAGGAGCACATGGTAAATAGCATGTGCACCGGACCATATGTGGCAGCAATACTCTAAGTATAGACGAGTCAGTCAGTTAAGTGCCATACGTGATACACGCTTGGGCGGTCATGTCTCGAAAGAGACATGACTGACTGGGCAGAAGATTATCCATCAGTAGGTTAACATTACTTTCTGCGGTAGACTGGTTGCGGACCAAGGCTATAGAACCCAGTCTCTCCTGCTATTTAACCCATAACTGGAAGGAATAGACGGATTAATACCTTTCCCAAGGGTATTTGCGCATAAGTGAATACAATGGATTCAACTGGAATTCGAACTCGGCTCCCCGGTTTCTCGTTCCGAGCCGATATCCACTGTACCACAACGAGTAATAGACTTATAGATATATGAGATATCGGAGAGAAATATTGTTTCGCGCGACACTTAGCAACTGTTCAAGCAATTGATTCAATAGACTCTTACTCCTTCATCAAACATGTTGATCAATTGAGAGAAGTTTGGTTTTGGAAGGGTTCAAAGTGACAAGCAATTTTTTGTCTCAGTTAACGACATTCTTGAGGTCATTTAGAGACCTGTTGCCATTTTGACCTTGTCGGACTGATGAGCCTTGCTATTCAGGCAATCATAAATGGTTGTGTCGTCAGCGTAGATGCCAAGCTGAGATCTGATGTCATCAGTACGGTCTTCACTGAAAATTTAAAACAGCGCAGGATCATGGATATAGTCCTGGGGAACACCAGCGTTAGTGTAAGAAGATCTAGAAGAATGGGCATTCTGGATAACTTTCATTTTACGATTTGATAGGAAATTGGAGTGGATAGACTATTGGAATAGATAGACTAAACTATCGTCCGGTTCACACTCCATCCACGTCTATTGAACAGGTGAAGAGGCTCATCCCTTGTTCCCTGTTTAGGATGTGCTTTCCGGTTTTCTCTTTTCCAATCTTTTACTAGCCCCCTGCACATCAGTGGCGTTACCGCCTTGCTCGGGGTGACATGATTAAAAAAAATACTGCATCAACTCAAAAATGGGTCCATAAAGACCATAAATTTTCATGCTATTTTCCTTCAAATGTTGCTTGTAAGATTTTCCACTGTTTCACTCGAAGATGTAAAAATTTCTTAAAATTTAGAAAGAATTAAACTGAAAATGTAAATAAAACCGCGAAATGTATTAAAAGAGATGAAAATAGAAGAAAAGACAATTGCATCGGTTGGAATCTAAAAGAGAAATCAAAAGAAACACCGAGAAAGAAGGAACAAGCGAAAAAAGAAATAATAAAAAAAATCATCCTGGGGGACACCAGCGTTAGTATAAGAAGATCTAGAAGAGTGGCCATTCTGGATAACTTTCATTTTACAATTTGATAGGAAATACTGCATCAACTCAAAAAATTTCAGCTTAGAGAGAATATCTGTATGCCCGACCATATCAAGGTTTTACCGTTTTTATCTAGACTCTTTCTGCAATTAGAATGTGCGTTGTGGTGCAGTGGATATCGATCTACCTTCCACTGCTCTAAACAGTTATCGCCTGATGAGGCGCTGGATATAATGACCTGAAACATGACAGCACTTGTGTAGAGAATAATTGTTATTATCAGTTCCAATAATAATATTATCTATCTAAACTTATTTATAAATGGAACTTTGTCTGTGTGTGTATGTGTATCCGTTACCTATAGACTCCAAAACGGCTGAACCGATTTTCTTGAAAGTTTACACAGTTGTACTATAAGCGTCTGCGAGTGTTCTTAGCTAGGTTTCTGTGTCGAGGTACCCCCGATAAATATGGAAAATCGATAATCTAAAAAATTGGGTTATAGAAGGAGTGGTCCGATTTTAATCAAATTTGATGCACTCATAGACAAAGACATAAGAAACGATATTCAGAAGTTTCAAGGTTGCAGTTCTTACAATAGTGCAGAAAATCGATAATATATATATGTAAAAGGCAATATGTTTGTGTGTGTGTCTGTTTATCTGCCTGTATGTCTGGATATTTTTTCAGCCCTTTTATTTTAGTTTTTGCTTCGGGTTTGGCTCTAAGTAGGTATAATTGTAGTTCTTAGTCTCAGCCATCATACCATTTACTCAGAGGAATTATTCAGCCTTCAAAATACAGTTCATAACGAAAAAAAACTTGTTTGATATCGATACCAGAAAATCAAAATTTGACTTACATCTATTCATTTTTCTTTCAGTCTATGGTTTCACTTTAACTGGAAACAACTATTGCTTTTTAGTGTTTCGTGCCAACGTCCAAAGTGTCTGAGCTCCAGGAACATGGATTAGTTTTAAAGCTTTCATTACACCCGAGCAACGCCGGGCTATACTGCTAGTAACAAATATTAGTCTACTACGTATCGAGCACTCTTAAAAAGTAAATGCTAGGAACTTTGGCTTGTTATTCCATTAGTTCTTACTAATACTAATATATATAGAGTCATCCGCAGACAGATCTGTTTCGCTGTATCACAGCTCATCAGTACGCTTAGACATCCGATTGATTCTAGCCAGGATCAGGATTATAACCCGACTGAATTAACATCAGTCGGTGATTCTACCTCTGAGCTATGGGCGCTCGGGAGAAAAAGTCGGACTTTAGTAACTTATATACAACGTAAACACCCGCCAGTAACCGAGAGAGTTCAAATTCATTACTGAATAAACGATGCATAAATGCGTGAGTAGCTAAATTTTTTTCAAAGTCTAGAATTCCTCCACAGTGCTCAATAGTGGTGTGAAAGCGTAAATATATACTATACTAGTATAGGGTACGTATGGATGGAATAATATATCCAAAGATATTATCAAAGAAACCCTATTCTTAAAAAAGTGCTCAATACAAAGAAGAGCTAATAATAATTATTCAGAAAGTATAACATGGATATGTTATAATCTCACTACAAAAGTAGCAATTTCGACACTTCTTGTGTCTTGTCAAGTGATGTGGTTTATTTCAAATTGAATGGTTTTAAAAGGTTAAAAACAAGCAGAATCCCTTTAATGCCTCCCTGATTAAAGGAGTTTTGCTTGTTTTTAACCTTTTAAAGTGCGTAAAAATATTTGAACTTCTGTCTTTTTCTATTACATATGCTTTTTACTTTATATCATGTTTCGTTTTTGAATATGTAACAGACATCCTTTCATATATATATATATATATATATATATATAAAAGTAATTTTGTATTGAGTTGATTATTCTGTTTCTGTAAAAGCAGGTTATTTCCAAAGACGAATAATTTTTTTTCCTTCATTAGATGCTCTTTCAGACGGGAAGTCTAGCAATTTCCCAAACTCCTAACTCCTAACCTCAAGTGACCATTTTGAATTGAAAATAGATCAAGCTCCGTCTTTGTGCTTCTACCCTTTTATCTCTGTTTTTTCTAATTGGATTTATTTTTACCTGTAAAACTGTCTAACCGTCTCGTTTTTCGCACGTCCTCTTCATCAGGGAAAAGTGTCTCCTCTTATTCTCTCTTTCTCTCTCTCTCTCTCTCTCTCTCTCTCTCTCTCTCTCACTTCGTTTCCACCTTTTGTTACAATATTGCATTATTATTATTATTATTATTATTATTATTATTAATATTATTATTTCTGTTATTTTGTTTATTGCATTATTATTATTATTATTATTATTATTATTATTGCTGCCAGAATTATTTTTGAATTTCAGTCCTTTCAAGTATGACTGCCATCTTTAAATGAACTTCAGTCTTTATTTTAGGAGAACTCTTTTCCAAGAATTTTCCTCGTTATATCGCAGAGAATCTCGAGATAGCAATCAATATGTGTTCAATCATCAACATTGGAATATTAAGTTTTTTTTTCTATTGTTTACCGTTATTTTTATTTGAATATTTTATTATTGTTTCTTTCATTTCTAATAATAATAATAATAATAATAATAATAATAATAAAGAAAAAACTTGCTTATTAATTGATATAGCTTGTCCGGTGAATTGTAACATAGCAACCAAGGAATTTAAAAAAAACTGTCAAAATATAAAGACCTGGAAATTGAAATAGAAAAAATGTGAAAATTGAAAACACGTATCGTGCCACTGATAGTGGGTGCACTTGGAATGATAAAAAATGAAACAAAGAAAAAAAAACACATTGAAAGAATCCCTGGAAACCCCAGCTTAAGAGGTACACAAAAAGTTGTCATGTTAAGTACAGCCCACACACCAAGGAGAACGTTGTCTATGTAACGCTAGGGATATTAAGGAGATATGAAAAAACATGAAATGGTGTCATAACAACACACCACTATCTGCCTTAGGTCTTCCTGCAGACTTGGTAGGTAGTGCGACCATAGCAGAGATAATTTAAAATGAACAAGTGGAATAATAATAATAATAATAATAATAATAATAATAATAATATGGAACCTATAAGTCTGATGAAATAAACATCAAAAGAGGTATATTTCAAGGTGATTCTTTATCTCCCTTACTATTCTGCATATCATTAATAGCACTAACCAGTCAACTTAATAAGACAGAATGTGGTTATAAAATAGGACAAAAGAAAATAAGCCATCTATTTTACATGGATAACTTGAAGTTATATGCTAAGAATGATAATGAACTGGAAGGTCTTCTGCAAACTGTAAAATGCTTCAGCGAAGACATTGGAATGAAATTTAATTTGAATAAATGTGCTAAAGCTACAGTTTTACGTGGATCAATACAAGAAACATCCTCAATTAGCCTAGAACCTGCTGTAACAATAAAAGAATTGAAACCAGAAGAAGCTTATAAATACCTAGGTGTAAATGAGAGTGAAAACATTCACCATAAAAAAATGAAAGAAATAGTGCGTAAAGAGTACTATAGAAGGCTACGAATGATATTAAAAACTGAATTAAATTCACAGAACAGAGTTATGGCCATTAATAGCCTTGCAATCCCAGTTGTCCAATATAGCTTTAACATCTTAAACTGGACTCTAAACGACATCAGGCGAATGGATGCTAAAACAAGAAAGCTTCTTTCTAAGCATAAGATGCATCATCCAAAGGCTGATGTAGACCGTCTATACATACCCCGTAAAGAAGGTGGAAGAGGTCTTATTCAGCTGGAATTGTCACACAAGACAACAACTATTGGCTTACTAACATACATAGAAACAACAAAGGATTGGATGTTACAATTAGTAAGGCAACATGAAGAAAGAAAGAAAAAATATTCAATAACAAAAGAAGGCAGTAAATTCAAACAAGATTTACAGTTAGTAGATTCTGTAGAAAAGCAGAACGGAAGCCAAGAGCCGACTATTGCGGCAAAGAATATGAAAATGAAAGCCAAAGATAAAGCTCTTGAACAGATGAAACAGCGCTGGCAAGACAAACCTCTGCATGGCCAATATCCAGTACGTGCCAATAAATCCAATGTTGACAAAGTTAATACCCATCGATGGTTACGTGCATCTGGATTAAAGCCCGAAACTGAAGGCTTTATTCTTGCAGCACAAGACCAAAGTCTTTTCACGAGAAACTTTCAGGCAAATAATATGCATAATAATATGGATCCAAAATGCAGGTTTTGTGATAAACACCAAGAAACAATAGACCACCTAATCTCAGGCTGTTCTGTGCTTGCCCCAAATGAATATAAAAATCGCCACGATAGAGTTGGGCAATATTTACATTGGGCAATATGCAAACATTATGGAAAAGCTGTAGGCAAACACTGGTATGAACATCATCCAGCACCGGTTACAGAAATAGAAGATGTAACCATTCTATGGGATTACACCATCTACACAGACAGAAAAATTGAAGCAAACAGGCCAGACATTATTGTTAAAAACCAGAAGGAGAAAACTTGTCTATTAATTGATATGGCTTGTCCAGCGGATTGTAACATAGCAATCAAGGAATTTGAAAAACTGTCAAAATATAAAGACCTGGAAATTGAAATAGAAAAAATGTGGAAATTGAAAACAAGAGTTGTGCCAGTGATAGTAGGTGCAGTTGGAATGATAAAAAATGGAACAAAACAACACATTGAAAGAATCCCTGGAAACCCCAGCTTAAGAGACATACAAAAAATTGTCTTAAGTACAGCCCACACACTAAGGAAAACTTTATCTATGTAATGCTGGAGATGATAGGGAAGATAGAAAAACATGAAATGGAGTCATAACAACACGCCACTACCTGCCTTAGGTCTCCCCGCAGACTTGGTTGGTAGTGAGACCAAAGCAGAAATCGAAATATGATGAAAAATGACATAATAATAATAATAATAATAATAATAATAATAAGAAGAAGAAGAAGAAGAAGAAGAAGAAGAAGAAAGAAGAGTTGACTATAATGCATATGTATCCAGTATGCCCTCATCATCATTGGTATCATGCTATTTATATTGAGCGTCGTTTCTAAATCAGTTTCAATTTGTAGGCTTTGTAATCTCTCAGTTATTTCTTATAAGAACATATTCTTCCGCTACACGAGGTGTGATTCTCATTGATTCTGATCTTGTCTGATTGGTGTTGTTAACATGTACATATTTTGCCTTGGTACATTAAGTAAAAAATATCCTGTTCACCTGGTCACCCACCTGGCCTTAACCAATTCGGCGTGTGCTCTAGGGACCGATGCTCAGTATATCTAAGTTCTTTAACGGAAGTAGAAGGAGAGTACCATTGCCGAGTGTCGGGAAATATTACGAAAGTCACCTGGAATACTTAGGAAGGTGAAGAGTGGCTGACATGTCATCCCCAATTTAAGCCATTAGTTAGTATTGCGGATGTGCGTTGTGGACATCGTCTTGAAACAAGAAATCGGTGAGCCGAGTTCGAATTCCAGTTGAATTCGTTGCATTCACTTACGCCCAAATACTCTTGGGAAATGTATCAATCCGTCTCTTCTCTATAGCTTAAATAGTAGGGTAGATTAGGTTCTATGGCCTTGGTTGGCAAGCAGTCTACTACAGAAAGTAATGGCAGTCTACCGCGGGAAAATATTCTGCCTATTTATTCATGTTTCTTTCGAGACATGATCGTCTAAACGTGTATCAAATATGGCACTTAATTGACTGACTGAATAAAATAGTTGAAAACATAAGATTCTACTGTAGGGGATCTTTTTTTATTTTATAGAGTAATAAATTGACCCCCACTAATTACTACTTATGAATGTAATTATATAATATAATTCATCCCTTCTCACCCCACCTATGGATTAAATAGCATGACAGATTGGGTTCTATAGCCTAGGTTTGCAACGAGTATACCGCAGAAAGTAGTGGCTATCTACTACGGAAAAATATTCTGCCTACTCAGTCATGTCTTTTTCGAGATATGATCGCCCAAAGCGTGTATCACGTATGGAACTTAACTGACCGAGTTAATGTTGGTGTAAAATTTCAGGGAGTAAACTGGAATCACAATAATATTTCCTGAGCTTCATAATTTGAAGCATTAATAAATCGAATTGGCTTACTGTTGCATCACGTTCAAATACCGGTTCTCGTACGATCAAAGCAAATTAATGTCGAACCTGGTCAGTATTAAGATAGACAAGGGCCTGCAAATACTAAGCTTATATGTCGAATTGGCTTACTGTTGCATCACGTTCAAATACCGGTTCTCGTACGATCAAAGCAAATTAATGTCGAACCTGGTCAGTATTAAGATAGACAAGGGCCTGCAAATACTAAGCTTATATGTCGAATTGGCTTACTGTTGCATCACGTTCAAATACCGGTTCTCGTACGATCAAAGCAAATTAATGTCGAACCTGGTCGGTATTAAGATAGACAAGGGCCTGCAAATACTAAGCTTATATGTCGAATTGGCTTACTGTTGCATCACGTTCAAATACCGGTTCTCGTACGATCAAAGCAAATTAATGTCGAACCTGGTCAGTATTAAGATAGACAAGGGCCTGCAAATACTAAGCTTATATGTCGAATTGGCTTACTGTTGCATCACGTTCAAATACCGGTTCTCGTACGATCAAAGCAAATTAATGTCGAACCTGGTCAGTATTAAGATAGACAAGGGCCTGCAAATACTAAGCTTATATGTCGAATTGGCTTACTGTTGCATCACGTTCAAATACCGGTTCTCGTACGATCAAAGCAAATTAATGTCGAACCTGGTCAGTATTAAGATAGACAAGGGCCTGCAAATACTAAGCTTATATGTCGAATTGGCTTACTGTTGCATCACGTTCAAATACCGGTTCTCGTACGATCAAAGCAAATTAATGTCGAACCTGGTCAGTATTAAGATAGACAAGGGCCTGCAAATACTAAGCTTATATGTCGAATTGGCTTACTGTTGCATCACGTTCAAATACCGGTTCTCGTACGATCAAAGCAAATTAATGTCGAACCTGGTCAGTATTAAGATAGACAAGGGCCTGCAAATACTAAGCTTATATGTCGAATTGGCTTACTGTTGCATCACGTTCAAATACCGGTTCTCGTACGATCAAAGCAAATTAATGTCGAACCTGGTCAGTATTAAGATAGACAAGGGCCTGCAAATACTAAGCTTATATGTGCGGCTGGTGTAATGGATAATAACTGAGAAGTTCTAGTCAGAGAGGCAATTTTTTTCGGGTTTTCCTCACTTACACGCTATAAATCAACCTGTTTTCTCCTCAGCTATGGGTTAATTAGTAAATTATTTTTGTTTAAAAATATCTTACAATATAGAAATATTTTCTGGCTTTAAATAAACTGAAAAGAGTTGATAAACCGTAAAAACGAATAAATCAGTAAAAAAGAAAGAATAAAATAAATTGAAATCATTAAAACCCAAGAAAAAGGACGTAAAAAAATGTTATTCTCTTCGCGACAATAAAATAAAATTAATTATAGGTTTATACCTAAGAGATTAACTACAGGATTATATGTCAGAGATTAATTATAGGTTTATATCTAAGAGATTAACTACAGATTTATATCTCGGAGATTAATGCTAGGTTTATACCTAAGAGATTAACTACAGGTTTATATCTCAGAGATTAATTATAGGTTTATATCTCAGAGATTAATGCTAGGTTTATATCTAAGAGATTAACTACAGGTTTATATCTCAGAGATTAATTATAGGTTTATATCTCAGAGATTAATTATAGATTTATATCTCAGAGATTAATGCTAGGTTTATATCTAAGAGATTAACTACAGGTTTATATCTCAGAGATTAATTATAGGTTTATATCTCAGAGATTAATTATAGGTTTATATCTCAGAGATTAATTATAGGTTTATATCTAAGAGATTAACTACAGGTTTATATCTCAGAGATTAATTATAGGTTTATATATCAGAGATTAATTATAGGTTTATATCTAAGAGATTAACTACAGGTTTATATCTCAGAGATTAACTACAGGTTTATATCTCAGAGATTAATTATAGGTTTATATCTAAGAGATTAACTACAGGTTTATATCTCAGAGATTAACTACAGGTTTATATCTCAGAGATCAATTATAGGTTTATATCTCAGAGATTAATTATAGGTTTATACCCAAGACATTAATTATAGGTTTATATTTAATATTTAATTATAGTTTTTTATCTAAGAGTCCTTAAAATATGCAACCACGAATACCGAAATGAAGAAAAATATATTGGAAATACTTTAAACTCTTTCTGATCCCTCGTCGTTACATTTTTGATGACAAAACAAAAGTTTACTGAATCTCTAAATATAAAATATAAAATTATATATGAAAGCAAGAAAATATAACATTTATAATCATATTAATAAACGCATGTCCCGCTGAATCTGAAAAACATTTAACTCGGCCAAACACTAAAATTATAACCACTAACTCCAAGACAATCAAGTATTTGGTAAAGAATAAAGAATGATGTTGCAGAATGAGAAGGTTATGGCTGGAAAGGTTAGAGGTTGGTGGAGCATTCTGACAGTAATCGATAGCCTTTGTCTGAGTTTTGGATATAAGTCCAAAAAAGTGCGAATTCAACAGCGGGCCAGAAGACAGCTGCTTCGACTAAAAGACCCACTGAAAATCAAGGTGATTTCTCATCTTCAGCAACATTGCAAATATTCTATACTTTTCGCAACCACCGTGTCCTGTGCTAACTCAGAAAAGCGTTTAAGATCTTCTAAGCTCTTTAAACTTTTTTTGGGAGAATAATGACATTTTATTTTATTGATGACCCTTTGATTCCATTTATCAATGTCTATACTATGGTTGTTCGTTCAATGTCTATGGATAATATTCTTCTATTGGGTATTGATGACTAAACCATTTCCATTTCACGTGATAGAAAGAACGGGCTTTTTTAAAAACATAAAATTACGTTACAGTCAAATCATGAAGACAAATTAGCAACATCTAAAATATAGCATTCTGAAAAAGGCCAGTGAAGTGGCTGAAAGCGCTTGGAAAGTAAAAAAAACTATGGAACTTTTTTACATTCCTTATCTCCAGCAAAAAGGAAACATGTGAGAATACTGAAAATATTAAATCAATATTTAATAAAATGTACTTGTCGGTCGTTTTTAAAGAAACATTGATCTTGTACGCATCCTACACAGATTGAGAGTGGCGACTAAGATTACCCGAGGAGAAACGCTGAGTCAACATCCGAGATGCGTTCCCGTGACGTCATTATTCCCACTGCTTCTCAGAATCTAAGCTGCCACTAGTCTCTTCTAATAAAACGAATACAAAAAAGAAATTGTCTTTCTCGTTAAAACCATTTTATGTGGTAGCGTAGGGAACCGGAGAGGACAAAGAGCGCAATATCCACAATGCAGCAAAAGAAGCAATATAAAAAAAACTGCCCGAAGAAACATAAGAAATATATTCGCGAGGCATCTATTAATCTGAAAGCCTTAAATAACTCGAAGAAATCCCTTTGGGCTAACTCATTAAATTCCTTACTGTTGCTCAGCAATAAAACAGGTCATACTTTCAATTTTAATAAAGCTATCGAAGTATAAAAACGCAGATGAATTACGAAGAAAATAAATAAAAGGAACATTAATAAACAATCCACCTGCATTAAATAATCACTAGAAATATTTCTTTATATCAATTACCGGTTACGATGGATAAATTGTCGTCTAAATGCTGCAAAACTTAAAATAACATTGACATCTCATTTTAACAGATATATTTACCAAAACTGCACAAAAATATCTTGAAATACTAAAAAGAAAATTTATTCAATGAGATCGTTTTTATCACGGACTCCAGACGACTACGGAATCTCCCGCAACTCTTCTAAATTGTCCCCTTGTTTAAGTTTGTGAATACTGCCATAATCCTTGCTTTATGTTCATCTTAGGTGTGACAAGGAGTTTTATTGGTCTCTCACGCAAATGCACCCCACGCACAATAATCAAGGGGGTTAGCAGTCTGAGGGGTATGATATGTAAGGCTTGATGAGGTCCCGGAAATTGTCTGACATCCATGACTGGATTCACCAGCTTGTGTGGGACTTGATGTAGACCATTGCATTGAGTCTGAAGCCCTGTGGAATGATAAATGGAGTCATAACGTCAACATTAGTAGTGATCACTCTAAACACCTTTCTAACCACCATTAAACACATCTCTATCCAAATCCTCTGAACTGTCACAGATTGACACCAAAGAATTCTGAAATGTTCCTATTGAAGCTTCCGGTGCGAATGCCAAGCAGGACACGATGTCGTTTTCAATTTGCTGAGAGGGATAACAACATAATGCTGCTATTTTAACACAGACGGTGTCCAACTAACTTTACTGTACTATGCACTCAACAAAATTCAAAACAAACAACATTCATCCATGAAATGAAAAATATAAAATGGTGTTAATTTACCCATCGCACTCACTATGTTTATAAAATACTAGCAGTATAGCCCGGCGTTGCTCGGGTGTAATGAAAACTTTAAAACTAATCTATGGTCCTGGAGCTCAGACTCTTTGGACGTTGGCACGTAAAAGCAATAGTTGTTTCCAGTTAAAGCGAAACTGTAGACTGAAAAAAAAATAAATGAATGTAAGTCAAATTTTCATTTCCTGTTATCGATATCAGATAAGTCTTTTTCGTCGTAAACTGAATTTTGAAGGCTAAATAAGTCCTTTGAGTAAATGGTATCATGGCTGAGACTAAGAACTACAAGTATACC
>JBBBDQ010002446.1:1695000-1787500 GCA_037127315.1 Ascarosepion bandense | reverse complement strand
GTCATTGTTCTCTTACCTACTTCCTGACACCCCTGTAACCTATCACTCTTCCTCACAACTTTCCTTCTATGTAAAACCCCTGCGCAACAGTGGCAGTTAAATGCCTTGGTTTGGCGATATGATTATTAAAAAACAGTTTTTTTGAAACTATGTAGATTAATCATTGTATATAGCGTGTTTCTGTTGATTTTTCACATTTTATCATAACGTTTCGGTTGTGCCATGTTATGCCTTCTTCCTCGAGTTCTATGTTCTATGTTCTTGGCAGATGGAATCATGTTCTGAAGGATTATACGCTTCCTCTGTCATACACTTCACTATTCTTCTAACCTTAATTATTTTTTATGTTTTGTTCTTTAGATGTTTAAATAAAAAATAAAAAAATAACAAAGAAAAAGTAGATATTACTTTGTATAGACTTGACGTTATTTTTATGATAGCGCTTCCCAAAAAACGACACCATTTTAAAACCGGAAATTGTTTTGGTTGCCATCAGTCAGTCAGTTAAGTGCCATACGTGATACACGCTTGGGCGATCATGTCTCGAAAGAGACATGACTGACTGGGCAGAAGATTATCCCGCAGTAGGTTGCCATTGCTTTCTGCGGTAGACTGGTTGCCGACCAAGGCTATAGAACCTAATCTGTCCTGCTATTTAACCCATAACTGGAAGGAAGAGACGGATTAATACCTTTCCCAAGGGTATTTGCGCGTAAGTGAATGCAATGAATTCAGCTGGAATTCGAACTCGGCTCTCCGATTTCTTGTTCCGAGCCGATATCCACTGGAACACCACGCACATCCTTTTGTTGCCATACTTCCCAGTATACCCGTAATACCCTTCTGCAAGAATTTGCTTGTCTCTTGTGAGCCGCACCGATCAAAAGAATTTTTAGTCAAAGATTTAGTATTGGGAACTTCGTCTTTTCCAATAATTCTTTCAAGTGATGTTCTCCTATCAAATCTAGATGTTGTGATAGTGTATATTTTCTTCTTCTTTTATATGCCTTGTCCCTTCAGGACGTAAGCGAACATGGCCTTCCACTTTTCCCTATCCCTGGTGGCTCTGTGCACGCCTTCTCCTGTTACACCATGGAATCCTCGTTCCGTCATCCACCTGATTAGGTCCTTCAAATATGTTATCCGTTGATTTCCTCTGTCTCTTTTTCCCTCTATCTGTCCTGTTAGTATCAGATTCTCCAAGCCCTCCTTATCTCATTGCATGTCCCAGGAACTTCAGCTGCCTCTTCCTGATGCTCAGTATTAATTTCCTTTTTGTTTCCATCATTTCCAAGACCTCATCATTGCTCACATGCTCAATCCATGATATTCGCAGCATCCTTCTGCAGTTGCTTCAAGTTTTTCTTTCATCTTTGATGATATTGTCCAGCATTCACTGCCATATTGAAGGACGGACAGCACGTAGCAATCCAGCACTCTCTTCCTAGTTTCTAGCGAAATTGTCCTGTTTCTTAATACTTTACTCAACTTCTGGAATGCTTCCTTCGCCATGCCAATTCGCCTTCGGATCTCTGTGTCGCACTTTCCGTCTTCTGTTATAACGCTTCCCAGGTATGTAAAGTTTTGTACCTGCTTGATTCTGGTATCCCCGACCTGTATTTGGCATTTTGGGCTGCCCTTTTTACTGATGACCAAGCATTCGGTTTTCTTGCAGTTTATTTCTAGTCCTTTCTTGTTACTTTCTTCTGCTACCTTCTGTAAGAGGTCTTGTAGTTTCCTTTCTGTGTCTGCTATCAGCACTGTATCATCTGCGTACCTTAGGTTGTTTAAATTGTGGCCTCCGATTACGAATACAGGCATAACTTTTAGGGTCCTACCGGGTTTTAAAAAAAGCTGGTTAGAAACATTTAAACAATCGAGGTTTATCAAGCTGTATTCATTTCGGATTTGAAATCTGTCGGGCATGATCATGTGTAGCAGTTGATGACTGTTTCATTTCTACTTCTTCTGTCCCTGTTGCAATGGATGTGCAAGCCTCTACAGGAAAATCAATGAACAAGAGATATTATACGTTTGAAATAAAATCGCCTAGAGAAAGAAACGAGAAGGAATAGAATTTCTCATGGCGTCTAACGCTAGGAAAAGGAACATTAAGATGCAGTTTTAATATTCTGTGGAAATGATAAAAAAGAAACATAATTTGAAATGATCTGAAAGAGCGGAATTCCTTTGACGCCATAAAGACGAAGAGATTCTTAAAACAATTAAGGAAAATAAGTTGTCATCTGCGGTAAATAACACAAAAATACAGCCGTTTTTAAAAGTTGTGGGATGATATTTTGGAAAATAGACTAAGAAAGCAATCAAAACTTCCTCTTAAGTTATATCTAATCGTATTGAATTCATGTATTACATTGTCGGTTTTACTTTTTCAAAGAAATTGAAACAAGAACCTACAGATTGAAACATTTTAGGAAGATATTTTATACTAAAGTTCACTCAATATAATTTTTGTTTTTGCTTAGTGGCCTATCGACTTGCATAATTTGAAACCTAAATGTGAAAATTCTAATTTTATAATTAACTCAAAGGAAAGATATTGCTTCATGATTAAATTATAATTCCTCTTCTTCTTCATATTCTTCTTCTTCTATGTGCCTTGTCCTTTTAGGACGTAGGCGATCATGGCCTTCTACATCTCCCTATCCCTGGTGGCTCTTTGTACACTTTCTCAGGTAACATCTCTCAACCCCTGTTCTGTCATCCACCTGCTCAGGCCCTTCAAATATGTTATCCACTACTTTGCCCTGTCTCTTTTTCCCTCTATCTGGAATGTTAATATCAGGTTCTCTAAGCTTTCTTTCCTCATTGCATGTTTCAGGAACTTTATTTGTCTCTTCCTGATGCTCAATCTTAATTTACTTTTCGTTTCCATCATTTCCAAAACCTCATCATTGCTCATCCTTCTGTAGAACAACATTCAGTTGCTTCAAGTTGTTCCTTCATCTTCGATGATATTGTCCAGCATTCACTGCCATATTGAAGAACTGACATCAAATAGCAATCCAGTTCTATATTCTTTGTTTCTAGAGAAATATTCCTGTTTCTAAATACTATACTCAGCTTCTGGAATTCACTGCCATATTGAAGAACTGACATCACATAGCAATCTAGTAATCTCTTCTTAGTTTCTAGCGAAACTGTCCTGTTTCTTAATTCTTTTTCTCAGTTTGTGGAATGCATCCTTGTGCTTTGGGATCTCAGGAATATAAATGTATAGAAACTGCTGTGACCACAAAGTGAGGGGTCAGTTTATATACTGATTGTAATATAGAACTGATCCCCCTCTTTATATCCAGCATGCTTCTGTAGAACCACATTTCAGTCGCTTCAACTTTTCCCTTCATCTTCGATGATATTGCCCAACATTCACTGCCATATTGAAGAACTGACATCAAATAGCAATCCAGTTCTATATTCTTTGTTTCTAGTGAAATATTCCTGTTTCTAAATACTATACTCAGCTTCTGGAATGCGCCTTTGACATGCCAATTCGCCTTCGGTACTTAGCTTAATTTGTTTTTGCCAAATATGATTATAAAATCAAGAAATGAGATTAATCTTAGCAAATTGTTTTATTTATTTATTTTAGACAATGTATGTCATGTCTTCCGTACATTAGACTGGTGATCATTTCGCTCTCAAATGTATTGGTAATTTTTAAATAAAGATTCTATTGTTAGTTTTTTTTCTATAAATATATATTTTACTAGCAGTATATCCCAGCGTTGCTCGGGTGTAATGAAAGCTTTAAAACTAATCCATGGTCCTGGAACTCAGACTCTTTGGACGTTGACACGAAAGACTAAAAAGCAATAATTGTTTCCAGTAGAAGCGAAACGGTAGACTGAAAGAAAAATGAATGGATGTAAGTGAAATTTTGATTTCCTGGTATCGATATCAAATACGTTTTTTCGTCGTAAACTGAATTTTGAAGGTTAAATAAGTCCTCTGACTAAATGGTATCATGGCTGAGACTAAAAACTACAATTATACCTACTTAGAGCCAAACCCGAAGCAAAAACTAAAATAAAAGAGCTGAAAAAATACAGATATACAGTCAGATAAACAGACACACACACAAACATCTTGCCTTATATATATATATATATATATATATATATATATATATATATATATTATCGATTTTCTGAACAATTGTAAGAACTGCAAACTTGAAATTTCTCAATATCGTTTCTTATGTCTTTGTCTATGAGTGTATCAAATTTGATTAAAATCGGACCATCCCTTCTATAACCCGATTTTTTCGATTATCACGTATAATTGTAGCATTACAGACACACACATACACACACACAGAACAAGTTCCATTTTTAAATAAGTTTAGATACTATCTTAGTGCTTTGATTTTTGTTGAGTTTTTCATTGTTGTAGCCCATAGCTGGGATCCTAACAGGTGCTACCACCCCGGGTCAGGGTAGACCTGGGAAGAACAGCAATTAAGAAGACAGTGCTGTGAAGCAGCTCAATTGTACGGAAATGTCTATGCCGAGTAAAACTTAACAGAGAGGAATTCTTGACCAATAATTGTGTATTCAATTCCTTGTCGTTGTGTTAAAACATATGACGTAAGGCGACAGAAATGTCGTAATGCTACAATTATACGTCGTTATTATAGGTCGTTCTGAATGGGCAGGTTAGCCAAATGCAGACGACAATTCTACTCCTTCAGCTTCCTCTCTCGCACATCCCGCCTGTGGAATTCACTCCCGTATTCTTGCTTTCCTGACGGCTACAACCTCCAGAAATTTAAATGCAATGTCAATACTCATCTACTAACCACTGTCCTCTAGCTCTCTCCCCTCCCCTGTATAACCTTCCCTTTCTCTCCACCTATGTATCTGTCATCACACCTGCTTTCTCAGCTTTCTATTGTTCCTTTCTAACTAGTTTGTATTCCTCACTCTTTTCTAATTAATCTTTTTACATTTATGTAGCCCCCTGCGCATCAGTGGCGTTTCCGCCTTGCTCGGGGTGAAATGATTAAAAAAAAATGTAGAATGGTGTAAGAATTCTAAACGGTGTAGGACACTTTGGAAAAGATAGAAAGACTGTTTAGGCATTCTGAAAGGAAACTTTTACATTAAATCATAATACCTTCATAGTGTGCTTTTATTAAAGTATTTAAAAAAAAAGAAAAAAATATTTGTTATTTGAACAGGGTGTAGAGTGTGATGACTTCTTGTTTGTTAAAACATAAAAAAGTAAAAGTTACAAAAGTTTAATTCTAAAAAAAAATAATCATAGGAAGACAGTAAAAAATATCAATTAAAAAATTGTGTTGAAAAACTTCTTCTTTTATCTACCCTGTTCCCTTCAGGACGTAGGCGATCATGGCCTTCCACGTCTCCCTATCCCTGGTGGCTCTTAGCACGCTTTCTCCTGTAACGTCTCTCAGCCCCCGTTCTGTCATCCACCTGCTCAGGCCTTTTAAATATGTTATCCGCTGCTTTCCTCTGTCCCCGATTAAAAAAAAAAATCATACAAGCAACAATGCTAATGATTCTTGTCAATGGTCATTCATCAGATGAACTCATGTAGCATATTATAATAGTCAGTTAAATGCCATAAGTAATACACGCTTGGGCGATCATGTCTCGAAAGAGACATGACTGACTGGGCAGAAGATTATCCCACAGTAGGTTGCCATTGCTTTCTGCGGTAGACTGGTTGCCAACCAAGGCTATAGAACCCAATCTGTCCTGTTATTTAACTCATAACTAGAGGGAAGAGACGGATTAATACCTTTCCCAAGGGTATTTGCACGGAAGTGATTGTAAGGACTTCAACTGGAATTCGAACTCGGCTCCCTGATTCCTCGTTCCAAGTCGATATCCACTATACCACAACGCACATTATAATAGTAGTTTTCTCAAAACTGGTATAGTTGCTGTGTGGAATTTTTTTTTTAATCATATTACCCCAAGCAAGTCGAAAACGCCACTGATGCGCAGGGGGCTACGTAAGAGTGAAAAGATTGGAAAAGAGAAAAACCGGAAAACCACCGGAAACAAGGGATGAGCCTCTTCACCTGTTCAATAGACGTAGGTGGAGTGTGAACCAGGCGATAGTTTAGTCTATCTACTCCAATATCTTGTGACATGGAGAGGTGCGATCACACAAACATTTAAAGTCAAGATTCAATGTCTCTCAACAATAATATTTTTTATCTTCTTTTTTTAATATGAGGTAAAAAATTAATAAATAAATTGATGCTTCTTATATAAACTGAAGTACAATCATTTCTTGTAAAACTTTCTAAGATAAACGCTCAGATTTATTTGTCAACCAAGGTTCCCGCCATCTGGTTGAGGCAAGATTATATCATTGAGATGATAATTATTGATATCATTGAGAATCTCCGAATAAAAAAAGTTTTGAAATTTAGACACAGTGTTCGTCATAATGTTCTCAGAGGATGATATTCAGAATGGTCGAAAATTTGTTTCCTTGGTTAAAGTTTTGATTACGTTATTTTGAAATCAGTGTTATTTGGTTGAGTAATAAATAATTCTGCTTGTTTAGTTCTCTTATTGCAACAAGACGTTTCCCTTAGCCGAATAATTACACGTGTTGATTTGGTGACAAAAATATGTCGTCCAAAATTATTTCAGAAGTTAATCAACATTCGAATTTGATGCAAAAATAAGAGCTAGATCTTTAATCTGGTAACTTCAATGCACTCTATGCTCGTGCGTATAAATCTTGTTTGTATATCATAACTAGCAGTATACACCCGGCGTTGCTCGGGTGTAATGAAAGCTTTAAAACTAATCCATGGTCCTGGAGCTCAGACTCAGCCTTAAGTATATTTGAAATAATAAAATAAGTGCGACAATTTAGCAATCGCACCTATTATATATATATATATATATATATATATATATATATATATACTAGCAGTATAGCCCGGCGTTGCTCGGGTGTAATGAAAGCTTTAAAACTAATCCATGGTCCTGGAGCTCAGACTCTTTGGACGTTGGCACGAAAGACTAAAAAGCAATAGTTGTTTCCAGTTAAAGCGAAACTCTAGACTGAAAGAAAAATGAATGGATGTAAGTCAAATTTTGATTTCCTGCTATCGATATCAAATAAGTTCTTTTCGTCGTAAACTGAATTTTGAAGGCTAAATAAGACCTCTGAGTAAATGGTATCATGGCTGAGACTAAGAACTATAATTATATCTACTTAGATCCAAACCCAAAGCAAAAACTAAAATAAAAGGGCTGAAAAAGATACAGACATACAGGCAGATAAACAGACACACACAAACATCTTGTCTTTTACATATATATAATATCGATTTCATGCACTATTGTAAGAACTGCAAGCTTGAAACTTCTGAATATCGTTTTTTATGTCTTTGTCTATGAGTGTATCAAATTTGATTAAAATCGGACCACTCCATGTAAAACCCGATTTTTTCGATTATCGATTTTCGATATTTATCGGGGGTACCTCGACACAAAACCTAACTTACAACACTCGCAGACGCTTATAGTACAACTGTGTAAATTTTCAAGAAAATCGATTCAGCCGTTTTGGAGTCTATAGGTAACGGACACACACACACACACACAGACAAACAGACATACATACACACAGAGACAAAGTTACATTTATAAATATGTTTAGATTCTATCATAATTCGGGTTTTGGTTGAAAATGTGTGTGCGTGAAAATATTTCTTCTAGTGGGTATATATCTCTCTCTCTCTGCTTGTGTTCGTGTTGTTGATTGGTGCGTGTTTTGTGTATGCGTGAAAATATTTCTCACAGATCAACTAGATTTAAAATACATAAACACACAAGAATTTTGCATGACATGAGAAATACACGCGAGATTTACGTAAGTAAAAGTATACAAGCGACACAAAACTAAAAAAAAAAAAATGACAATATTTTTGGAAAAAAAAAATGCGGGAAAATTTACATTTATAATGTTTCCAATGTTTTCCGTATCTTAGGATTTTGTTGGAATTTAATTCATATCTGATTTGCATATTTACACACACACACACACACACACACACAAACACACACACACACACACACATACATACATACATACATTTTACTAACAACATTTCTGAAAAGCCAGTAAGTATATATAAATCAGTCAATGTGCGTTGTGGTTCAGTAGATATCGACTCGGAACAAGGAATCGGGGAGCCCAGTTCGAATTCCAGTTGAATTCCTTGCATTCACTTATGCCCAAATACCCTTGGGAAAAGTATTAATCCGTCTATTCACTCCAGTTATGGGTTAAATAATAGGACAGATTGGGTTCTATAGTCTTGGTCGGCAACCAGTCTACCGCAGAAAGCAATGGCAACTTACTGTGAGATAATCTTCTGATCAGTCAGTCATGTCTCTTTCGAGACATGATCACCCAAACCGTGTATAAGATATAGCACTTGACTTATATATAAGTAGCCTCTTTAATTAAAAACAGAATGTATACTCAAATACGAGTATCTATTAAAAATAATGTTAAAAAAAAAAAAAATTTAATTCACTTCGTAAATCTCCGCAACTTTTCGTAACATTGTTTGCTTATAACATACGCTTCCAGAGAAGAGATAAATATTACGGAAATTTGTGTTAAGTCTTAATTCGGCTTCGTTTAGTTTGGAAAATCATTCGTGGTCGAGCCGTTTAAGACGCGTTAGAACAATTAACGGATTTTTCTGCGTGGATTGGTTCGAATCTTGCTGAATGAAACATATTCTCCCAAAATTTCTCAAAAATATTTAGTCATGTAGAGTCTTATGCATAACGTTTAATTAAAAACGGAGTAACTAATCAAATACGAATACTCATTAAGAATATTGTTCAAACAAGTAAATTAGAACATATACGTGTGTGTGTGTGTGTGTGTGTGTGTGTGTGTGTGTGTGTGTGTGTGTGTGTGTGCATAAGTAAAACCTTCGTCCTGGGTATGGTGATGAACATTGAACATCATCCAATAGAAAGTTCACTAATCGGGAATTTTCAAGGAGCGTGGAACTACGTTTAAATTCATGTTGTTCCCAGGTCCCTCTTGACAGAAGTGGTAGTACTTATTAGGGTCTCCACTAAACTGGAATTAAAATAATGTGAAAGTTTATAAGAATAATTATGTTGAAAATATCAGCAATTCCTTTTCATAGTAGAATCTTTTTGTAATAAAAAAATATAGCTAGCAGCAGGTTTTTTCAAAAGAAATTACTAATGTTCCTAAGAAAATTAAATTTTTGCATTTGGAGTTGATATGCCGCTAAAAAGTAAATAAACAGAATTAAAATTTGGAAGGGAATTTGATAGAATTGTGAATTTATAAGCCGAATCGAATGATTTTTATTTGGTAAATATTTGTTTTGTTCCCCGAAGGCCTTTACCCCTTCAAATCTTTCCAAAACGTCCCTATTTCCGTGCAAATGTATATGCTGAACGCAAATCGATAATTGTTTATTGAAGAAACCTACCTTTTTTCATTTTATCGAGAAAAAAATATGGAACTTCTTGTCGCTGTTTATCTCACCCACTAACCACGGTTAGAAAATGTTATTCACTGCAGACTGACTTCACGCGTAGATTTCCGATTTTTCGGTTTTTTATTTCCATTTTGCGATTATTACGCGGAAAATGAATTCCGAAACCAAACAAATTGCGGAGTAATTGCTAAAAAAGGGAGTAAATAGAACGAATTCAGTATCCTACGCCTCAAGTCTTTCAGCAGTTAATCAGATATGAGAATGGTGGTAAAGGGGTGAGATATAGTCCGATTTATTTCTGGTCGATAACATGAAAAAAAGGTACGTTTCTTCTATAAAAAAGTATCGATTTGAGTTCAGCATATACATTTGCACGGAATTAAGGATCTTTTGGAAATATTTGAAGGGTAAAGGCCTTTTACTAAGGATTTTACACGAATGAGATTCACAAAGACATAAAAAACGAATAGAAATAACGGTCGCTCCCTTAAAAGAGAAAATTTAAGATAAAATACATCAGTTCTTAAATTTTCTCTTTTCAGGGAGCGACCGTTATTTCTATTCGTTTTTTATGTCTTTGTGAATCTTATTCGTGTAAAATCCTTAGTAAAATAAAGACGGAAGCTGATGATGGTTCACCTGAAATAGGCCCATACTTCCGATTCACCAAGAAATAACGTGTCTGCCTTAATTTTTCTTATATTTGCTCTATATGTATTTATATGCATATATGTTTATAGCTCTCTTAGAATTGGCATGGCAAAGGACGCGTTCCAGAAGATGAGCAAAATACTAACACACAGGAAAATCTCAATAGAAACGAAGAAAAGAGTGCTAGACTGCTACGTGATGTCAGTTCTTCATTACGGCAGTGAATGCTGGACAATATCATCGAAAATGAGGACAAAACTGGAAGCGGCCGAAATGTGGTTCTACAGAAGGATGCTACGGATATCGTGGACTGAGCATACAAGCAACGATGAGGTGTTGGAAAGAATGGCAACAAAAAGGAAATTGATGCTGAGCATCAGGAAGAGACAGCTGAAGTTCCTGGGACACGCATTGAGGAAGGAGAGTCTGGAGAACCTGATACTGACTAGTCAGATAGAAGGAAGAAGAGACAGAGGAAGGCAGTGGATAACATATTTGCAGGGCCTGATCAAGTGGATGACGGGACGGGGGTTGACAGGAGTAACAGGAAAAAACATCCTAAGAGCCACAAGGGATAGGGAGACGTGGAGAACCATGATCGTCTAAGTCCTGAAGGGACATGGCACATAGAAGAAGAAGAAGCGAAACATTCCCAGAGGGGAAAACTGGATACTTTCCTAACGACTACAACCTCTAGGAATATAAATGCAATGTCAATTCCCATCTCTTATCCACTTGCCTCCAGTTCTTTTCTACATTACCCCATGTATCTTGTTCTTTTCCTTTCTCTCTACCTTCGCAAATGTCTTCTCCTGTGTTCCCATCCTTCTTTGGTCCTTTCTCTGCCACCCTCTGTAACTGGTTCGTCTTTCTCTTCATTATCCTCCTGCTAAACTTATACTCTCTTATGTAGCCCCCTGCACATCAGTGGCGGTACCGCCTTGCTTGGGGTGAAACGATTATATATATATATATATGTGTGTGTGTGTGTGTGTGTGTGTGTGTGTGTGTGTGTGTGTTCTGAACATCGTATTTTGGCTTTAATTTCACGTGAAAATAAAGACAAAAATTCTCAAACATTTGGATATTTTTTATTATGCTGTTTCTAAGCTTTCGGCTCGCAGAAGCCATCTTCAGAGTGGTTACAGAGGCGTTAACATAAAGACATCCACCATCAAAGATGATTTTATTTTGTGTTGACATAAAACATTGCTATGAGATGATTACAGTCACCGAATGGCAGACGCAAGTCGTAAATTTGTAATGCGGTTCTATGACGTCACACCGCGTGAGAGACCGAAATGTTAACTGATCCATATGTCTAAAAGCAATGTAATGTGTTGTGACTAGGTTGCAATTTGATTTTATATATGAACTTGGTAATCGCGTGGCTTAATGGCTAAGGCGTCTGACTTCGAATCAGAAGATTTCGAGTCTCGTCATGGTCATATTTATTATTTTGCGATGTGCGTTGTGATGCAATGGATATCGGTTCGGAACGAGAAATCGACGAGCCGCGTTCATGTTCCAGTTGAATTCATTGCATTCACTTACGCACAATTACTCTCGGGAAAGGTATTAACACCTCTCCTCTCTCCAGTTATGGGTTAAATAACAGGACAGATTTGGTTCTATAGCAACCAGTCTATGACAACCAGTCTACCACAGAGTGTAATAGCAACCAGCTGCGGGATAATCTTCTGCTTAGTCAGTCATGTCTATTTCGAGACATGATCGTCCAAGCGTGTATCACGGATACCACTTAACTGATAGGTAATGCCATGTAGTTTTCCCTATTAGTCCTTTAACTGTGGTATACGAACTTTTCATCGCAACTGGGTATCTAACTTAGCTTGAGAAAATAGTAAGTCTTTCAGGAATGTAGATATTGGAAAACGTAAGTGGCGTAAATTTATATTTTGCTAAGATTCATATCGGCTTTCTCGAGGTTTTTCATTCCAATAAGTTCTTTTTATGATAAGTGTAGCGTTCATTAGATCAACCTTGTAGTTGGATTTATTTCTATGGATAAATAAATTTTAAAAACATCACTTACTCACTTTCGTTTATTAAACAGTAAAGTGTACCCTTTTGTGTCCTCCATAACTAGCCTAACGTTTTAGCTATCCTGAGGAGTATGTGTGAACGTTCCTGAACTCAAAATTAGAAAATTCCAATCGAAACTTCATTAATCTAGGTATATATCTATCTAAACTTATTTATAAATGGAACTTTGTGTGTGTGTCTCCCTGTATGTGTATCCGTTGCCTATAGACTCCAAAACGGCTGAACCGATTTTGTTGAAAATTTACACAGTTGTTCTATAAGCGTCTGCGAGTGTTCTTAGCTAGGTTTGTATTGAGGTACCCCCGATAAATATCGAAAATCGATTATCGAAAAAATCAGGTTATAGAAGGACTGGTCCGATTTTAATCAAATTTGATACACTCATAGACAAAAACATAATAAACGATATTCAGAGGTTTCAAGGTTGGAGTTCTTACAATAGTGCAGAAAATCGATAATATATATATATATATATATATATATATATATATATATATATATATATATATAAAAGCAAGATGTTTGTGTGTGTGTTTGTTTATCTGTATGTCTGTTTTTTTATCAGCACTTTTATTTTAGTTTTGGCTAAGTAGGTATAATTGTAGTTCTTACTCTCAGCCACGATACCATTTACTCAGAGGACTTATTTAGGTTTCAAAATTCAGTTTACGACGAAAAAAACTTATTTGATATCAATACCAGGAAATCAAAATTTGCTTTAACTGGAAACAACTATTGCTTTTTAGTCTTTTGTGCCAACATCCAAAGAGTCTGGGCTCTAGGACCATGGATTAGTTTTAAAGCTTTCATTACACCCAAGCAACGCCGGGCTATACTGCTAGTGATATCATAATTGAATTCTACGCATTCCGTAACTAAATATATTATTTCCCAAAGTAAATTCACAGGAATACTAGGTGAACCCAGGAAACGTTTATAAAAGGTCTTCTGACAGATCTGCAAAGTATCCTGAAGAGGTACATTAGGACATATCTTAGGTTCTTCGTAAATTATTTATCATGAATCAATATATTTAAACAGTGCTTAAATCAGTAAAATAAAATCCTTGAAGATGTATACATTTCTGCTATCGTGTTACAAGATTATTTTGTAAAAACTCTAAATGTTCAGGCGACAGGAATCCTTTGAACGCATTTTCTGCATCTTCATTGCAAAAGAATGACATTTGGTTAATTTGTCAATTGCTAAGATGCTTGATAGACGAAAGATCAGAAAAATGTGATGTGTGTCGAAGTCTCTTACCCCAATTCGCCGAGATTCTGTCCTTCTTGTTATATGTGACAGATTATTGTCATGAAGTAGAATTAGAACTTCTCGATTATAAAAATATCCATTGAATTTTTCTTAACTACATCCAGTTACTGGGAGTTATCTTCGGCATTGATACTCAGGTTCGATCCTACAAAGCTTTATTTCAAAACGCCAATGGCAGACCACCTGACAGTTACTATAACCTTCCTTCTGTTGATACAATTTCGACTTTGAAAAGTGCTCCGTTCTTATCTTGATCGAGCCATTGCACCGGTCTTTTTTTAATTGCACCACCCCACGCAAGGCGGTAATGCCACTTATGTGCAGGGGGCTACATAAGTGTAAAAAGATGAATTAGAAGAGAGTGAAGAGGAAGACCAACTAGTTAGGAATTAGCAATAGAAGGATGGGAATACAGGTGTGATGACAGTTTCAAAGGTGGAGAGAAAGGAAAGTATATACGGGGTGGGGAAAGAACTAGAGATAAAAATCTCTAATACTCATTTTTTTTAATTCTTTGAATCGTTTCACCCCGAGCAAGGCAGAAATGCCACTGATGTGCAGGGGGCTACATAAGTGTAAAAAGATTAATTAGAAGAGAGTGAAGAGGAAGACGAACCAGTTAGAAAGGAGCAATAGAAGGTTTGGAATACAGGTGTGATGACAGTTTCAAAGGTGGAGAGAAAGGAAAGGATATACGGGGTGGGGAAAGAACTAGAGACAAGTGGTTAATAGATGAGTATTGATTTTATTTTTAATCGTGTCACCCCAAGCAAGGCATTCCACTGCCATTATAGCGCAGGGGGTTGCATAGAGGGATTGGGTACAGGAAATGTCAGAAGGAGGGTGATAGACGACTTAGGATGTACATAGGGAGAGAGTGATTGTGATTTAGTGTGTTAGGAGGTGTCTATTGACCTTACATTTAAACTCCTGGAGCCTGTTCTATGCTAATGGGAGGGAGGTGCGGTTGTCTGTGGTGGTTAATTGACAGCAGCTTCGTTTTGGAAGAATTGAATTTTACGAGTCACTTCTTACTCCAATCCACCACGGATTGGAGGTCCTTTTCAAGCTCGGCAGCGAGGTTCGCCTTGTCATCAACACTAGCTTTTTGATCGAGGCGAGAGTAAACTGTGGTATCATCAGCGTACATGCCTACTTGTGATCTTATGGTATCGGAAAGATCATTGATATAGATTAGAAAGAGCGTAGGACCTTGGATAGAGCCTTGGGGTACACCCGCGTTTGTAGGGTAGTTCTGGCGTTTAATACCACCATCAGTGTTCGGTTAGAGAGGAATGGACGGATTAAGTTTGTATATAATTGTCCCTTAGTGTAAATTTCTCCAAACAACAGAAATGAATCTTTTAAATGTTGCAGATTCAGCATTGGGCAAATTTCAAAACATCGGAATTTTTCAATTTCCCTTTCACTGGCTTCCTATTGAGCCTATTTATCGAGAATTTTCACCTTCATAATTTTCTAGATATGATTCGCTATTGTTGTACTGCTGACACTTATTATCTGAATTATTTCTCTAAAGCATTGACGTGGGTTTTGTTCAACTTGTGCTTTCGAATGTTCAGTGACAATTACGTCCTCTATCGACTTAAACTTCAAGACTCATATATCCACTGCGGAATTAAACATAAAATACAGCACAGTGGATAACTTACTCTATTAATAATGTTGGCAGCAGTTTAAAAAGCCTTATAATGATGCAAAAATAAATAAATAAAATAAACACCTGTCTTCCGTTTTCATTTTCAGGATGAGGCGTGTATAATGTTTACGTTAAATTCTCAGTGATTGGTATGATTTAACCAAGAAAATATTTTCAACAGAAAGAATGGGTAAAACATTTTGTTCAACTATTATAACATATCAGAACATAAATAAAATATTTATTCTACGACCGGCCATTATTTTCCGATTTTCCGAACAATGTAATATATATAATTACTTAGTTTTTGGTCATAATAAAATTAAACCAGTGCACATTTGTATTAAAAAATGTTCACGACAATTATATTGGAGAACTTTTAAATATTTTTCACTCATGGTAGAAATCTGGGTCGTGTAATAACTCGTTTACAAATAGAATATATATATATATATATATATATATATATATATATATATATATATATATATATATATATATATATTTCTAAACATATACTGTTAAATATATGAGACAATGAATGTCTATTATGTTTAATCATGAGCCGTTCTAAGCATCGTATTTTGGCTTTAATTTCAGTTGAAAATAAAGACAAAAATTCTCCAACATTTGGATAATTTTTTATTAAGTTGGTTCTAAGTTTTCGGCTCACATGAGCCATTTTCAGAGAGGTTATAAAGGTTTTTGTCTTTATTTTCAACTGAAATTAAAGCCAAAATACGACGTTTAGAACGGCTCATGATTAAAAATAGTAGACATTCATTCTCTCTTAGAAATATATATATATATATATATATATATATATATATATATATATATTCTATTTGTAAATAGCTTAGTTTTGGACAGGTCACTTTTTAGTTTTTTCTGGGTAATTCTTATATTGGGACCAGATTCACATAAAATAATCCCCTCCAAAAAGGTAATCAATATCCATGTTTATTCCTCAAATTAAAAAAAATGAACATAATATAAATAAAAGAAAATAAACTCACACAACATTAACAGCATTTTTATTCCATCCACTCATAGATAGTAGTAAAATAAAAAGTATCTTCTTCTTCTTCTTCTATGTGCCCTGTCCCTTCAGGACGTAGGCGATCATGGATCTCCACGTCTCCCTATCCCTTGTGGCTCTTAGTATGTTTGCTCCTGTTGCTCCTGGCATCCCCCGTTCCGTCATCCACCTGATCAGGCCCTGCAAATATGTTATCCGCTGCCTTCCTCTGTCTCTCCTTCCTTCTATCTGACCAGTCAGTATCAGGTTCTCCAGGCTCTCCTTCCTCATTGCATGTCCCAGGAACTTCAGTTGTCTCTTCCTGATGCTCAGCATCAATTTCCTTTTTGTTGCCATTCTTTCTAACACTTCGTCGTTGCTTGTATGCTCAGTCCACGATATCCGTAGCATTCTTCTGCAGAACCACATTTCGGCCGCTTCCAGTTTTTTCCTCATTTTCGATGATATTGTCCAGCATTCACAGCCGTACTGAAGAACTGACATCACGTAGCAGTCTAGGACTCTTTTCTTCGTTTCTATTGAGATCTTCCTGTGTGTTAGTATTTTGCTCATCTTCTGGAACGCGTCCTTTGCCATGCCAATTCGCCTTCGGATCTCCGTGTCGCACTTTCCATCTCCTGTTAGAACACTTCCTAGGTACTTAAATTCTTGGACTTGTTTGATTCTGTTATCCCCCACCTGTATTTGGCATTTTTGGTTGTATCTTTTGCTGATGATCATGCACTCAGTTTTCTTAAAGTTTATTTGTAGTCCCTTCTTGTCACTCTCCACTGCTACTTTCTGTATGAGATCTTGCAGTTTCCTTTCCGTGTCCGCAATCAGTACTGTATCGTCCGCGTATCTTATGTTGTTCAGGTTGTGGCCTCCAATAATAAATCCTGGTGTGTCATCTAGGGTCCTCAAAATATTCTCGCTGTATAGGTTGAACAAATCCGGTGAAAAGACACATCCTTGTCTTACGCCTTTTTCTATCTTTGTGTATCTACTGAGGTCGTTACCTGTCCGTATGCAGGCCGTTTGCTGCCAGTAGAGATTCTTGATTATTCTTATATCTTTGCCGAAAATGTCGAGGTTGCCTATCATTTTCTAAAACCTAACATCCCAATTTAAGAATTAGCCAGACAAAACTAAAAAGTGACTTGTCCAAAACTAAGCTACTCCGCACCCCTCACCTAACCCAAGGCTGTATCACTATGGCTACAAACTGCCGGCTAAATTGTACTACACTCCCACCCCACATTCACTTACATATCATATTACCAAAAATGAATCGTTTTCACCATTTATTTTTCATCTCAACTTATCACCAGATGAGGGGCAAACGTAGCTCCGAAACGCGAAGATTTTTGTGGAGTGATACTATGTTTTTATAAACCATTACAATATAATGTTGTACGTTGTATCGTGCACTCTTTATAAAAGTAAATGCAGGAACAGTGGGTTTAAAACCTACGTGTTCCATAACTTTCTTACAATACACTATATATATATATATATATATATATATATATGTATATATATATATATGTGTGTGTGTGTGTGTGTGTGTGTGTGTGTGTGTGTGTGTGAGTGTGTGTGTAAATTATATTCAGATAGAGTGAATCTGTCACAAAACAAGATAAATAAAAAGAGACAGCAAGAAAAACAATACTTAGTCAACGCGTTTTGACGTCTGAGGGACGGTATAAAGGCAATAAAAGATTCGTTCCACGTGTTCATATAAAGGATCCAGGATGTCATTAGTTAATCAAGGCTTGGAAATTTGAGAACATTCATGAATGTTAATCAGGTTGTTGAAAGTTCATTTAAAACACGTAACAGGCACATGTTGTCATAACTAAATCTGGCAAAAATTAAGTAATTAATGTTAAAAAATATTCTTCAATATTACTGCCAAATGTGCGTTCTTGAGTAATGGATATCGACTCGGAATGAGAATTTGGAAACCCGAGTTCTAATTCCAGTCGAATTCATTTCATTCACTTGCACACAAATACCCTTAGGAAAGGTAATAATCCATTGAACAGGTGAAGAGGCTCATCCCTTGTTTCCTGTTTAGGAAGGATGCGGTTTCCGGTTTTCTCTTTTCCAATCTTCTTACTTTTTTTTTTCAATCGGAGTAGATAGACTAAACTATCGCCCAGTTCACACTGCACCCTCGTCTATTGAACAGGTTTAGAGGCTCATCCCTTGTTTCCTGTTTAGGATGCGGTTTCCGGTTTTCTCTTTTCCAATCTTCTTACTTTTTTTTTCAATCGGAGTAGATAGACTAAACTATCGCCCAGTTCACACTGCACCCTCGTCTATTGAACAGGTTTAGAGGCTCATCCCTTGTTTCCTGTTTAGGATGCGGTTTCCGGTTTTCTCTTTTCCAATCTTCTTACTTTTTTTTTTCAATCGGAGTAGATAGACTAAACTATCGCCCAGTTCACACTCCACCCTCGTCTATTGAACAGGTTAAGAGGCTCATCCCTTGTTTCCTGTTTAGGATGTGGTTTCCGGTTTTCTCTTTTCCAATCTTCTCACTTTTTTCTTTTTTTCAATTGGAGTAGATAGACTAAACTATCGCCCGGTTCACACTCCAGCCACGTCTATTGAACAGGTGAAGAGGCTCATCCCTTGTTTCCTGTTTAGGATGCAGTTTCGGTTTTCTCTTTTCCAATCTCCTATGTAGCCCCCTGCACATCAGTGGCGTTACTGCCTTGCTCGGGGTGATATGATTAAAAAAAATCTTCTCTATGAGTTCATTAGCAGGACATATTAGATTCTGCAGCCGGTCTACTGCAAAAGTAATGGCAACATACTTCTGTCTATTTATTCATGTTTTTAAAGAGACATGATCGCCCAAACGTGTATCACGTACGGTAATTAACTACCTGACGGCCATATAGGTGATTAAATATTACATAGCACATGTATATATGTCTACGGCTATATCGTGTTGAATACACCGCCTCCCGCCCAATCACCGAAATTAAGCAACATCGAACCTGTTCATTACTTAAATGGGTGACTATTTGGGAATACCAGGTGCTGTAAACGTAAGGACCAATATTAGTTCACCGGTCCTCCAGGTTTGGGGGTTGGGTGCAGGGCTAACAACACTGCCCCGTAAAAAACAGTTTGTTACAGAAATAAAATGTTCTGCCATATGCACCATCTGGGTGTGATGGACAAATGAATGATGACACGTATATATATATATATAAAAGGGTATGAAAAAAGTGTCATTAATCTAACACGTTTCACTTTGACACGGTTCTTCAAAGATTTTTGAAAATGAATGTTTTAAAAAATGAAAAAGTTTTTTTAAAATCCACAGAGACGTGTCTGACCAATGAAATCATGCCTCAATCAATGTATTTTCTTCGTGGAATTTTAAAAAGATTAAAAAAATATATTGAAAGTTTTTTAAAATCGAATGATTTTAAAACATCTCTGAAGAAGCTTTTTAAAACGAAACATTGCAGATTAAAGACACTTTTTTTACTTGTTTTTACTTATATATATATATATATATATATATATATATATATATATATATAAACAGGGTGGCCAGTGAAAATCTGAAAGTTTTCAAATGCTAATTAGTTTTTCGTTTTCAATAATTTTTTTTTAAACATTTGATTAAAATGGCTGTGTATGATGTTAAGCAAAGATCAAACCTCAGTGAGTTTTCTATTCCAGTGAAAGATCAATTATTCAAACTCAGAGAAAATAGTGGCAATATTTTCATGGGATAGTATTTCCTAGCGATAACAAGATTCGGAAATTAATCGCCCTGTTTAAAAAAAAAAAAAAACTGGATCAGTCGGCGATCTTCCGAGAAGAGGTCTTAAGCGTATTGTGTGCACTGACGCAGCCGTGTTAGCAGGACAGTAAAAATGTCCTTGAATTCCCGTCAACTTCTACCCATCTCATACTCTGCTCAACTAAAGACATCGCCAGAACATTGCTTTAGAAAACTCTGAAACTGGATTTAAAAATGTTTCTATACGAGAATCAAATGGTCCATACATATATAGAAGGAGAGTGAAGAGAAAGACGAACCAGTTAAAGGGTGTGTCAGAGAAAGAGCAATAGAAGGATGGGAACACAGGTGTGAAGACAGTTCCGAAGGTAGAAAGAAAAGAAAAAAAAAGAAAAAAGTGGAGATGTAGAAAAGACTGGTGTCAAGTGGATAAAGGATGGGAACTGATATTGCATTTAAATTCCTGGAGGTTGTAGCCATCAGGAAAGCAAGTATATGGAAAGGAGTTCCACAGGCGGGAAGTGCGAAAAAAGCAGATGAAGGGGTAGAATTGTCGGCTGCATTTGGCTGATTTAACTGTAAAAGTTTGGAAACTTGTTGCCAGTTTCGTTGCACGAGTAAATTCTTGTAGAAGGGGCAATCGTGACCTAAGTTCGAGCAGAAGCCATGAAAATATTTGTAGAAGAGACAGAGGGAAGCCACATCCCGCCGGTGAGAAAGTGGCTGGAGTCGAGCTCCTAGGTCATACTAGAGCATCTCCTGGTCATACTAGAGAATCTCCTTTGGAGCATGTCGATAATCCTGAGATGAACAGCAGGGGCGCCTGACCAGATAAGTTAACAGTATTCTATAAAGGGATTGATGGTTTATTTGTATATGTGTCAGATGGATTTAGGCCGAAAAAACTTCCTGGCCCGACACAGTGATCCAACCTTCCTAACAGTGGATTTAGCTGTTGGAACAATATAATGATTCCCCGTCAGTTCGGAAGATAGGGTAACGCCGAGGAGGAGCACTATATTGCTTTCAGGAGACTTGCTTGGTCCATACTTATGGCGGGCAGGAGAGATTGTCTGTGATGCTTGACAGCAGTTTTGTTTGAGAAGCATTGAAATTTACAGATATATATATATGGTGATTTTGTTTATGTTGGAATTTTCCATTGATTGCTAAAAGGAATGAATGAAACAGCTTAGTAGAAATCTTATGGAACTTTTCTGCCATTCTGTTCACAAGTGGAACAACCGTTTTTTCATTAGAAGACAAGCAACGTTTGTACAAAGATTTATAAATTGTTGTTGATTGATATATTTGCATAAATAGAATTTCAAGAAATATATGACTTGATAAAGACAGACATTATGTCGAAATATTGTTCGACATTGACAAACACTGTTTTTTTCTTTTTTTTAGTAAATTGCTCTGTTCTCTTTGCTGTTAATAATAATAATAATAATAATAATAATAATAATAATAATAATAATAATTAATTGATATGGCTTGTCCAGTGGATTGTAACATAGCAACCAAGTTATTTGAAAAACTGTCAAAATATAAAGACCTGAAAATTGAATAGAAAAAATGTGAATAGAAAAAAAGGTCTTATTCAGCTGGAATTGTCATACAAGACAACAACTATTGGCTTACTAACATACATAGAAACAACAAAGGATTGGATGTTACAATTAGTAAGGCAACATGAAGAAAGAAAGAAAGAAAAAATATTCAATAATAAAAGAAGGCAGTAAATTCAAACAAGATTTACAGTTAGTAGATTCTGTAGAAAAGCAGAACGGAAGCCAAGAGCCGACTATTGCGGCAAAGAATATGAAAATGAAAGCCAAAGACAAATCTCTTGAACAGATGAAACAGCGCTGGCAAGACAAACCTCTGCATGGCCAATATCCAGTACGTGCCAATAAATCTAATGTTGACAAAGTTAATACTCATCGATGGTTACGTGCATCTGGATTAAAGTCCGAAACTGAAGGCTTTATTCTTGCAGCACAAGACCAAAGTCTTTTCACTAGAAACTTTCAGGCAAATATTATGCATAATAATATGGATCCAAAATGCAGGTTTTGTGATAAACACCAAGAAACAATAGACCACCTAATCTCAGGCTGTTCTGTGCTTGCCTCAAATGAATATAAAAATCGCCACGATAGAGTTGGGCAATATTTACATTGGGCAATATGCAAACATTATGGAAAAGCTGTAGGCAAACACTGGTATGAACATCACCCAGCACCGGTTACAGAAATAGAAGATGTAACCATTCTATGGGATTACACCATCTACACAGACAGAAAAATTGAAGCAAACAGGCCAGACATTATTGTTAAAAACCAGAAGGAGAAAACTTGTCTATTAATTGATATGGCTTGTCCAGCGGATTGTAACATAGCAATCAAGGAATTTGAAAAACTGTCAAAATATAAAGACCTGGAAATTGAAATAGGAAAAATGTGGAAATTGAAAACAAGAGTTGTGCCAGTGATAGTAGGTGCACTTGGAATGATAAAAAATGGAACAAAACAACACATTGAAAGAATCCCTGGAAACCCCAGCTTAAGAGATGTACAAAAAATTGTCTTATTAAGTACAGCCCACACACTAAGGAAAACTTTATCTATGTAATGCTGGAGATGATGGGGAAGATAGAAAAACATGAAATGGAGCCATAACAACATGCCACTACCTGCCTTAGGTCTCCCCGCAGACTTGGTTGGTAGTGAGACCAAAGCAGAAATCGAAATATGATGAAAAATGACATAATAATAATTAATTGAAATGGCTTGTCCAGCTGATTGCAACATAGCAACCAAGTTATTTGAAAAACTGTCAAAATATAAAGACCTGAAAATTGAAATAGAAAAAATGTGGAAATTGAAAACAAGAGTTGTGCCAGTGATAGTAGGTGCACTTGGAATGATAAAAAATGGAACAAAACAACACATTGAAAGAATACCTGGAAACCCCAGCTTAAGAGATATACAAAAATTGTCTTATTAAGTACAGCCCACACACTAAAGAGAACTTTGTCTATGTAACGCTAGGGATGATAGGGAAGATAGAACAACACGCCACGACCTGCTTTAGGTCTTCTCGTAGACTTGGTTGATAGTGCGATCACAGCAGAAATCGAAACATGATGGAAAATGACATAATAATAATTGATGCAACGCTTCGAATTTATTTGCGACATTTCTAGAGGAGCGCAAATTTCAGAAAGAAAAATAAAATAATCTCTTTAACAATATTAAACATTTTAAGTTAAATTTCATGGAATTCAACAATTTCGTTTATTCCCTCGGGGAACTGTTTCATTAATGTATAGGATAATCATATTTACTAACTAATCAATTTAAAAACATCACAAATTCTACTCCAACAGCTTATTTTCTCGCGCTTGCCGCCTGTGGAACTCCCTTCCACAAGTCTGCTTTCCCGACAGCTACAATCTACAGGTGTTTAAATGTAGGGTCAATAGACACCTCCTATCACACTAACTCCCAATTATTCTCAGAACACTCTCATCTACGCAACCCTCATTCGCGGTATCCTTACCCGCTTATCACCCACCCTCTGACATTTCCTATATTTAACCATTCTCATTATCCCTACCGGCCTATCACCCACCCTCTGACATTTCCTATATTTAACCATTCTCGGTATCCCTACCGGCCTATCACCCACCCTCTGATATTTCCTATATTTAATCATCCTTTCTCCACTCTATGTAGCCCCCTGCGCAGTAGTGGCAGTGACATGCTTTGCTCAGGGTGAAACGCTTATAAAAAAAAACAAAAAAAAAACATCATTTTTATGTACATCTTGAAGAAGGCACGCATACAGTCGAAATATTGTTAATAATTTTAAAAGCTGTGTCTTTTCTTTTTCTAATGTCTCTGGAATCACCATCTCCTGGAATAATAATAATAATAATAATAATAATAATAATAATAATAATAATAATAATAATCTTTGATTCATAGTCTCCCTTACTATTCTGCATATCATTAATAGCACTAACCAGTCAACTTAATAAGACAGAATGTGGTTATATAATAGGCCAAAAGAAAATAAGCCATCTATTTTACATGGATGACTTAAAGTTATGTGCTAAGAATGATAATGAGCTGGAAGGTCTTCTGCAAACTAAAATGCTTCAGCGAAGACATTGGAATGAAATTTAATTTGAATAAATGTGCTAAGGCTACAATTTTACGTGGATCATTACAAGAAACATCCTCAATTAGCTTAGACCCTGCTGTAACAATAAAAGATTTGAAGCCAAAAGAAGCTTATAAATACCTAGGTGTAAATGAGAGCGAAAACATTCACTATAAAAAATGACAGAAATAGTGCGTAAAGAGTACTATAGAAGGCTACGAATGATATTAAAAACTGAATTGAATTCTCAGAACAGAATTATGACTATTAATAGCCTTGCAATCCCAGTTGTCCAATACAGTTTCAACATTTTAAACTGGACTCTAAACGACCTCAGGCGAATGGATTCTAAAACAAGAAAGCTTCTTTCTAAGTATAAGATGCATCATCCGAAGGCTGATGTAGACCGTCTACACATACCCCGTAAAGAAGGTGGAAGAGATCTTATTCAGCTAGAATTGTCATACAAGACAACAACTATTGGCTTACTAACATACATAGAAACAACAAAGGACTGGATGATACAATTAGTCAAGCAACATGAAGAAAGAAAGAAAAAATATTCAATAATAAATGAAGGCAGTAAATACAAACAAGATTTACAGTTAGTAGATTCTGTAGAAAAGCAAAACAGAAGCCAATAACGAACTATTGCGGCAAAAAATATGAAAATGAAAGCCAAAGATAAAGCTCTTGAACAGATGAAACAACGCTGGCTAGACAAACCTCTGCATGGCCAATATCCAGAACATGCGAAAAATTCCAGTGTTGATAAAGTTAATACTCATCGATGTTTAAGTGCATCTGGTTAAAGTCTTAGACTGAAGGCAGTATTCTTACAGCGGAAGACCAAAGTCTTTTCACTAGAAACTTTCAGGGAAATATTATACATAATAATGTGGATCCAAAATGGAGGTTTTGTGATAAACACCAAGAAACAATAGACCATCTAATCGCAGGATGTTCTGTACTTGCCCCAAATGAATATAAAAATCTCCACGATAGAGTGGGGCAAATTTACATTGGACAATGTGCAAACACTATGGAAAATCTGGAAACAAACACTGGTATGAACATCACCCAGCACCGGTTACAGAAACACAAGATGTCTCCATTCTATGGGATTACACCATCTACAGAGACAGAAAAATTGAAGCAAATAGGCCAGAGATTTTTGTTAAAAAGCAGAAAGAGAAAACTTGTCTGTTGATTGATATGGCTTGTCCAGCGGATTGTAACATAGCAACCAAGGAATTTGAAAAACTGTCAAAATATAAAGACCTGAAAATTGAAATCGAAAAAATGTGGAAATTGAAAACAAGAGTTGTGCCAGTGATAGTAGGTGCACTTGGAATGATAAAAAATGGAACAAACCAACACATTGAAAGAATCCCAGGAAACCCCAGATTAAGAGATATACAAAAAATTGTCTTATTAAGTACAGCCCACATACTATGTAACGCTAGGGATGATGGGGAAGATAGAAAAACATGAAATGGAGCCATAACAACACGGCACGACCTGCCTTAGGTCTTCCCGCAGATTGGTTGGTAGTGCGACCATAGCAGAAATCAGAATATGATGTAAAATGACATAATAATAATAATAAATGGGTTCTAAATCAAGAAAGCTTCTGTCTAAGCATAAGATGCATCATCCGAAGGCTGATGTAGACCGTCTATACATACCCCGTAAAGAAGGTGGAAGAGATCTTATTCAGCTAGAATTGTCATACAAGACAACAACTATTGGCTTATTAACATACATAGAAATAACAAAGGACTGGATGATACAATTAGTCAAGCAACATGAAGAAAGAAAGAAAAAATATTCAATAATAAATGAAGGCAGTAAATACAAACAAGATTTACAGTTAGTAGATTCTGTAGAAAAGCAAAACAGAAGCCAAGAACTAATTATTGTGGCAAAAATATGAAAATGAAAGACAATGATAAAACTCTTGAACAGATGAAACAACGCTGGCTAGACAAACATCTGCATGGCCAATATCCAGAACGTGCCAATGAATCCAATGTTGATAAAGTTAATACTCATCGATGATTACATGCATCTGGATTAAAGTCTGAGACTGAAGGCTTTATTCTTGCAGCACAAGACCAAAGTTTTTTCACTAGGAACATTCAGGCAAATATTATACATAATAATGTGGATTCAAAATGCAGGTTCTCTGATAAATACCTAGAAAATTTAGACCATCAAATCTCAGGATGTTCTGTAATTAACCCAAACGAATATAAAAATCTCCACGATAGAGTGGGGCAAATTTACATTGGACAATGTGCAAACACTATGGAAAATCTGGAAACAAACACTGGTATGAACATCACCCAGTATGGGTTACAGAAATAGAAGATGTCACCATTCTATGGGATTACACCATCTACACAAACAGAAAAGTTGAAGCAAATAGGCCTGATATTATTGTTAAAAACCAGAAAGAGAAAACTTGTCTATTAATTGATATGGCTTGTTCAGCGGATTGTAACATAGCAATCAAGGAATTTGAAAAACTGTCAAAATATAAAGTCCTGGAAATTGAAATAGTAAAATGAGGAAATTGACAACAACAATCGTACCAGTGATAGTAGGTGCACTTGGAATGATAAAAAATGGAACAAAACAATATATTGAAAGAATTCCTGAAAACCCCAGCTTGAGGGATATACAACAAATTGTCTTGTGAGGTACATACCGCACACTAAGAAAAACTTTGTCTATGCAACGCTAGTGATGTTATGGGAGATAGAAAAACATTAAATGGAGCCATCAGAAAACACCACAGCTTACCTTAGGTCTTTCCGCAGACTTGGTAGGTAGTGCGACGATAGCTGAAATAGAAATATGATGAAAAATGATAACATACCGATAATAATTTCGCTTTAAAAACGATCAGTAGATGTCATGAAGCCTTAGGTCTTTGGTTGGCTCTCAGAAGAAAATGTGCATACAACAGAAACCTAGTTAAATAATAATAATAATAATAATAATAATAATAATAATAATAATAATAATAATAATAATAAAGCAGTAATAATAATAATAATAATAATAATAATAAAAAACCAGAAGGAGAAAACTTGTCTATTAATTGATATGGCTTGTCCAGCGGATTGTAACATAGCAATTAAGGAATTTGAAAAACTGTCAAAATATAATGACCTGGAAATTGAAATCGAAAAAATGTGGAAATTGAAAACAAGAGTTGTGCCAGTGATAGTAGGTGCACTTGGAATGATAAAAAATGGAACAAAACAACACATTGAAAGAATCCCTGGAAACCCCAGATTAAGAGATATACAAAAAATTGTCTTATTAAGTACAGCCCACACACTAAGGAAAACTTTATCTATGTAATGCTGGAGATGATAGGGAAGATAGAAAAACATGAAATGGAGCCATAACAACACGCTACTACCTGCCTTAGGTCTCCCCGCAGACTTGGTTGGTAGTGAGACCAAAGCAGAAATCGAAATATGATGAAAAATGACATAATAATAAGAATAATAACTTCTTTTAATCCGAATCATATCTAAAGAAGAGAAAGACTTTTTAATTCCTTATTCTGCGTGTAGGGCCAGGAAGTTGTTTTCCACCTGAAACAATCATGCACATATATAAATGTACCATCCGCCCGTGCATTGAATACTGCTGCCATATCTGGTCGGGTGCTCCTGCTATCCACCTAGGGGTCCTTGACAAAATCCAACGAAGAATCTGTAATGTGATAGATCGCGACTTGGCAGCTCAGACACAGTCATTTTTCCCACCGGCGCAATCTCTTCAGTATTCTCATCTTTCTCTTACCCACTTCCTAACACCCCCTATAACGTGTCACTTTTTCCCAGAACTTTCCTCCTATGTAACCCCCTGCCATACAATTGCAGTAGAATGCCTTGCTTGGGGCGATATGATTATATAAACAAAATAATTTGATGAAATGTTGCGCTCTTGACGATCATTTTTGATTCTTGAAGTTACTTAAAATTATAAGCGTTTCACCCCGAGCAAGGCATGTCACTGCCACTACTGCGCAGGGGGCTACGTAGAGTGGAGAAAGGATGGTTAAGTATAGGAAATGTCAGAGGGTGGGTGATAGGCGGGTAAGGATACCGAGAATGGGGGTTGGGTAGATGAGAGTGTTCTGAGAATAATTGGGAGTTAGTGTGATAGGAGGTGTCTATTGACACTACATTTAAACACCTGGAGATTGTAGCTGTCGGGAAAGCAGTGTTGTGGAAGGGAGTTCCACAGGCGGGAAGACAGAGAAATAAAATTTCATATCGACTCGTTTAAAAAAGTCAGTCAGTTAAGTGCCATATGTGATACACACTTTGGGCAATCATATCTCGAAAGAGACATGACTGACTGGGCAGAATATTATCCCGCAGAAGGTTGCCATTGCTTTCGGCAGTGGACTGATTACCAGTCAAGGCTATAGAACCCAATCTGTCCTCTTATTTAACCCATAATTGGAGGGAAGAGACGGATTCATACCTTTTCCAAGGCTATTTGTGCGTAAGTGAATGCAAGGAAATCAAATGGAATTCGAACTCGGCACCCCGGTTTGTCATTCCGAGTCGATATCAACTGCGCCACAACGTACATTCGTTTCAAAAAGAATTATATGATTTATTATGTGGTGATTGATTTTCTTTTAATGTTCTAGACTAAACTATCGCCCGGTTCAAAATCTACCCACGTCTATTGAACAGGTGAAGAGGCTCATCCCTTGTTCCCTGTTTAGGATGTGGTTTCCGGCTTTCTCTTTTCCATTATTTTTACCCTTACGTAGCCCCCTGCGCATCAGTGGCGTTATTGCCTTGCTTGGGGTGATATGATTAAAAAAAAAGTTTCAGCATTGTGGTAATTAATATTGTAGTTATTTACGCAGTTCTGAAGAAAATATTTCCTTTCGAATTTTCAAGGATTTATTGAGATTAGCGGTTTCTATTAATAAAAAAAATTCAATAAGAAAGTACTAAGTGTTTGAGAAATGTGTTTAATTGTCATTTTCTTGTAAAAATGTCAAAAATAGTAACTATAAACATTTATGTCTTTGATTGATGTGCTTCTTACTGTTTTTAAGTTCTATGCTAAAAGTTTCTACTCACTCAGTTTTTGCTTTCTCTTCCGGCCAGCATTAACATCCAAAAATTTAAATGCAAGGTCAATATCTGTAATGTGATAGATCCCGACTTGGCAGCTCGGATACAGCCTTTTTCTCACCGGCGCAATGTGGCTTCCCTGTTTCTTTTCTACAAACACTTTCACGGCTTCTGCTCCGATGAACGTAGCTCACTGGTGCCCCTTATATATAAATTTACTCGAGGCTCAAGATTAGCAACTGGGTCCCACTCTTTTACTGTGAAACCAATAAATTGTAAACGCAAATTCTACTCCAGTAGCTTTTTTTCTCGCACTTCGCGTCTGTGGAATTCCCTTCCATTTACTTGCTTACCAGACAGTTTCTATCTCCAAGAATTTAAATGTAAAGTCGTCATCTTTTATCTCACTAACCTGTATCCACTCTCTCATTCTCCTTTCTCTGTCCATTCCACTCTTATCAGTATTCTCATCGTTCTATTACCCACTTCCTGAAACTCCTATAACCTGTGCCTTTTTCTCATAACTTTCCTCCTATGTAATCCACTGCAAAACAGTGGCAATAAAACGACTTGCTTGGGGCGATTTGATTATGAAAAAAAAAAGTCATTTGCTTCTTAAAAGCTTTCAAGCTATTCTCGCAACTCTAGTTACATGTGAACTTTAGCCAGAAACAATTTGTTTCTTAACACACCGCGGATGCATTTACTGGAGCCTTGACGACATAAAAATCTCTTGAGAAAGAGAAACAGACTCCTCCCCGACCGATATCATTAATTTCTAAGAGACGTTGAGAAAATATGTCAGATTTATTATTTGACTAATGTCCACTGAGAAAGCCACTGTCATTGCGATTTTGTGCAGATCATTGTCAGGATTATTCGCCTCATTTCTAAAAATGTTTCACGCAGCTGTTTTGCCTTTATTTCTAAGACAGCAATATGAACTGCGATATTCGGGCATATGGCTGCTGCTTGGAGGCCCCACCGGGAGATCATGTTACCGTCGTCTAAGTCTGTATCCACTGAATAATGGATCCTTTTTGTCATTGTTGGGTGGTTTTTGTTCAGAAGTCATCAATACTTTCAGTGTTAAATATTTCACACATGTTGATTTTATTCACTGTGGTAATGCTAATGAGGAAATTACGCTTGGAAAATCCGATGCTCACAAGGTGGATGGAAGGAAAGACAGAGGAAAACAGCGCCTGACAACCTATGGCACGCGGGTCACATATGGCATGTCAAGCAATTTTCAATAGCATGTAAATTGACAGTATTTACATTATTCGGACTATTGAGATGAGGTAGTATTTACACTATTACCCGTTATTCGGACTATTGTCCTTATCTTTGTTGCCATTTGTACGACGTTTCGGCCGTTGTACGCTCCAGCCTTCTTCAGATGCTAGGAATTTCGAACCGATTACTGGGGTATATGGTCCTCATTCCTTGCGTATTAGTAATGCACGATTCGAGTCATGAGTTATCTCCCTCTAACCTTGCAAGTTACTTATTCACCACTGCTGTAGCCTGATATTGAACTCATTGTTTGTAATAAAGAGTTCGGTTCGAAATTCCTAACATCAGAAAAAGGTCGAAATGTCGTACAAATGGCAACAATGAAGAAGACAATAGTCCGAATAATGTAAATACTTTAAATACTACCTCATCTCAGAAATATGGACAAGCACGTAAATTGTGTAAAACTCAAAGTAACAAAGTATGTTGACGATATTCAGAAATTGGCTAAGACCGTGTAAGGGCAAGGCTCCCATTAATAATAATTTGCAAACGGTTTTATTACTATGTAAAATATATTGTAGAACAGGTATATTGACCTTGAGCTGTATAAAATGCATCTACTGATTGGTACACTGCATGGTTTTAAAACCCTCAGTCAGCATATAGTTAGCAAAAGGTCGCCGACCCCTGGACTATAGAAAAGGTTTACAAAGATGGGTTTGGGAGAAATAGCACGACAAAAATATATCAAGAGACAGAAAGACAGAAAGATGTGGAGAGATACGTTCTCCTACGTCATGAAGGGACAAGCCATATATAAAAAAAGAAACATGCTAATGATGAGATAATACGGGAAAATATTCGACATTAACCGACCAAGCAGATTGCCTTACTGTTGGTTGAAACCTAGAACATTTCTATCTTAAAACTGTTTTACAGGATAAGAGATTTACAGGATAAGAGATTTACAGGATAAAAGATTTACAGGATAAGAAATTTCAAATATCCATTAACTGTTATTATCTTTTTAATATTGATTGCGCTTTCATATCGACCTTTTTTGTTTGTTTATATAAGTATTTTGTTTATATAAGTATTTTGTTTACATAAAGTATTTTGTTTATATAAAGTATTTTGTTTATATAAAGTATTTTGTTTATATAAGTATTTTGTTTATATAAGCATTTTGTTTACATAAAGTATTTTGTTTATATAAGTGTTTTGTTTATATAAAGTATTTTGTTTATATAAGTATTTTATTTATATAAAGTATTTTGTTTATATAAAGTATTTTGTTTATATAATTATTTTGTTTATATAAGCATTTTGTTTACATAAAGTATTTTGTTTATATAAGTATTTTGTTTATATAAAGTATTTTGTTTATATAAGTATTTTGTTTATATAAAGTATTTTGTTTATATAAGTATTTTGTTTATATAAGTATTTTGTTTACATAAAGTATTTTGTTTATATAAGTATTTTGTTTATATAAAGAATTTTGTTTATATAAGTATTTTGTTTATATAAAGTATTTTGTTTATATAAGTATTTTGTTTATATAAAGTATTTTGTTTATATGAGTATTTTGTTTACATAAAGTATTTTGTTTATATAAGTATTTTGTTTATATAAAGTATTTTGTTTATATAAAGTATTTTGTTTATATAAGTATTTTGGTGCATCAGAAGTTTTTAGTTATATTAATCTCGAGGTTCTTGACAAAATCCAAAGAAGGACTTACAAAATAATCAGGCTTGACATAGCGTCTCAATTTCAGTTGTTTTCTCTGAACAGGTTTTCAACCGGGCGCCCTGTTCACGTGAATTTAAGCATGCTACTAGATCGGAATCTAGGTCCCACCTTTTTTTTACTGTTGAAATTGTTAAATACAAGCGCCATTTCTACTTGAACAGTTTCTTTTCTCGCACTTTCCGCCTGTAAAACTCTCTTCCGTTTACTTCCTTGGTAGCAATAATCTCAAAAAATTTAAATTCAACGTCAATTGCCATCTTTTATTTCTTGAATCTCATTCATCATTTATCCATTCTTTGATATCCAGTCTTTTATGACACTGTAACTCTATGCGCACGAGTTGCTGTCTATGTGATGTCATATTTAACGACTATGGAAACGAGACGGCGCATAAACTCTCTCTCTCTCTCTCTCTCTGTGTGTGTGTGTGTGTGTGTGTGTGTGTGTGTGTGTGTGTGTGTGTGTGTGTGTGAGAGAGAGAGATATCGCTGGTGAGATGGCTGTTAAATTCACTCATTGAAATTATTAATTTGGAAAATTACATTTGAATTATTTTACATTTAACAAATATTGGCTCCGTAAATAAATATATATATTTTTTATAAGCGTTTCACCCTGAGCAAGGCATGTCACTGCCACTACTGCTCAGGGGGGCTACATAGAGTGGAGAAAGGATGATTAAATATAGGAAATGTCAGAGGGTGGGTGATAGGCGGGTAGGGATACCGAGAATGGTTAAATATAGGAAATGTCAGAGGGTGGGTGATAGGCGGGTAAGGATACCGAGAATGAGGGTTTGGTAGATGAGTGTTCTGAGAATATTTGGGAGTTCGTGTGATAGGAGGTGTCTATTGACCCTACATTTAAACACCTGGAGATTGTAACTGTCGGGAAAGCAGACTTGTGGAAGGGAGTTCCACAGGCTGGAATCGCGAGAAAAGAAGCTGTTGGAGTAGAATTTACGGTTACATCTTATTTGTTTAACTGTAAAAGGGTGGGACCTAGTTGCTAATCTAGTATCTCGTGTAAATTCGTGCTTAGGCGGCACCAGTGATCTAAGCTCATATTTAATTACATTGAGTCCTCTGGCTAAATCAATTTTAATATTTAATATCAATAGAATCAGTTGGGATTTACCTCCAAGCCGTTTCTTTCGAACTTAAAACTAATACATATACATATATATATATATATATATATATATATATACACACTACCGGCCATAATTATTAGGCCAATCCGATTTTTTAAAGAAATGATGCATTTCATACTATTTTTTAGTATTTATTGCCAAATGAAAATAGAACTTTTGTTTTTGTTATTATTACTTTGCAAAATTTTACAAGGCAAGGAACCAAATATGAACTCGTCTAAATCGCCCTTAATTTTCTTCATTCTTTCATTGATGAAACTGCAATATAGGTAATTATTAAATATTTATAAATTCATGTGATGCACATGTTATTGTGCAGCATTAACAAAAGAACCATTCTATTTTCATTTACAATTATTCACTTGGCAATAAATACTAAAAAATAGTATGAAATACATCATTTTGTTAAAACACTGGGGTGACATAATAATTATGGCCGGTAGTATATATATATATATATATGTATGTATTTATATAGTCTTGACTTGCTTAGGGTAAAATGATTAAATAAAAAAAATATCAGTATTTCCTCTTTGATTTACATGTGCGATCATTTTTATTGTTACTCTTGTTTAAAATCTTCAAGTGATTTTTGTTTTTCATTTGATAAATTCCTTTTTTGAAATTCTGTAACTCCAGTTAATACAATGAAGGACATTTCTGGGCGATAAATAATGAAAAATACTAAAACAACGCCAGTTATCTTGCTAAGCATGGCCGAACTGGATGCTTACTTAATATAGTTCGTTATTTAGAATTATCAGAAAAACTGATCCCTTAATCTAAACTTATTTATAAGTGGAACTTTATCTCTGTGTGTGTGTGTGTGTGTGTGTGTGTGTGTGTGCGCGCGCGTTACCTATAGACACCGAAACGACTGAACCGATTTTCTTGAAAACTTACACAGTTGTACTATAAGCGTCTGCGAGTGTTCTTAGCTAGGTTTTGTGTCGAGGTACCCCCGATAAATATCGAAAATGAATAATCGAAAAGATCAGGTTATAGAAAGAGTGGTCCGATTTTAATCAAATTTGATACACTCATACACAAAGACATAAGAAAACAATATTCGGAAGTTTCAAGGTTGCAGTTCTTACAATAGAGAAGAAAATCGATAATATATATATATATAAGGCAAGATGTTTGTGTGTGTGTCTGTTTATCTGTCTGTATGTCCTTTATACAAATCCACAATTTTTATCCGGTTCTCACCAAACTTCACACAAATATTCTTTAGGCTGAGTCTGAGCTCCAGGAACATGGATTAGTTTTAAAGCTTTCATTACACCCGAGTAACGCTGGACTATACTGCTAGTTATTTAATAACAGGAATACACCGGTTCTCGCTCGATTACCGAAGTTAAGCAACGTTGAGCCTGCTCAGTACTTAGATGGGTGACCGCTTGGGAATACCAGGTGCTGTAAGAGTATAGTGACGGATGTGCGTTGTGGTGTAGTGGATATCGGCTCGGAGAGAGAAATCAGTGAGCCGAGTTCGAATTCCAGTTGAATACCCTGCATTCACTTAAGTACTGGTACCCTTGGGAAAAGTATTAATCCGTTCGTTCCCTCCAGTTGTGGGCTAAATAACAGGGTAGGACTTGGGGACACTGCCCTTAAAAACAAATCACAATGAATTTTGATACTCGAAAAAGAAAAACGTATGACTAGACACAAAATAAATTGTTCTAAAGAAAAAGGTATTACCAGTAATAAATAAATAAAGTTTAGTTGGCAATAAATGACCCGCCGAGTTTGATTTGCCATAAAAACAAAACAACCAACCAACAACTTATTTACAGCTAAGTCCGGCCATACCACAAAATACAGTCAACATAGTTTTGTCTCCTTCGTTTTCCATTGATAATGGTGAAGTTCCACCCAGATTCTTTCGAAGAATAACGTCGTAGTGGAAAGTATTCCCGAGAGGTTTTTTCTCCGATTGCTAATCTTAAAATCTTCAAGTCTAGAACCAACAAATATCTATTCTACTTATTCTGCTATTCTACAGTTAGCTTCCTGCTCTTGCACCCATAAAAATAATTACTTAGGTCAGCCAATAAAAGAACAAGAATTAAAAAGACATTTAAAATTTTAGATATCAAAGTTGACCGGAAGAGTGTTCCACAAGTGAGAAATGTGATAGAAGAAACTATTAGCATAGAACTTACGGTTATATCTAGTCATTTCAACTATAAAATAATGAGCTAGAGTTGCTAATTTATTCAGTCTTAATTAAGTACCATACGTGATGCCACGAAAGAGACATTGCTGATGGGGCAGAAGATTTTTCGGCAGTAGGTTGCCATTACTTTCTATGCTAATCTATTACAATGCTTAAATTCTAAAAGTGGAGATAAGAAAGAAGAAATTTCATCAGAATAAGTGCCGTAAATTACGGCGTAAAAGCCGAATTTCGAAACTGTATTGACCTATATGGCTGGAATAAATGAAAAACTTTATCACATCGAATTCTGTTCATATCTATCTATCTATCTATCTATCTATCTATCTATCTATCTATCTATCTATCTATCTATCTATGTCAGTCTGTTCATATCTATCTATCTATCTATCTATCTATCTATCTATCTATCTTTCTCAATCTGTTCATATCTATCTATCTATCTATCTATCTATCTATCTATCTATCTATCTCAATCAGTTCATTATCTATCTATCTATCTATCTATCTATCTATCTATCTATCTATCTCATTTATGCAGAACTCTATCACTCGTACATGCCAGATGCATTCATGACGACCCCACGGGTCTCAATCAGCGGCCAAGATGTCATCTATTAGATCAACCCAGCTTTAGGATCCTCTCTTGTACACTGAATGTAATGCCTGTTGTGTTCTAATCTTAGGTGAGACGCATGCTATTTAATATACGTTCTTTGAATTGCTTTAATTATGCTTCAGTAGCAGGTGGAAAGGTTAGCTTTCTTGCTAATGTCGCACGTATCGTTGCTAGCAATGTGGCAGACGGAGAGTTCTCTGGGGTCGAATCTTTTCTTTATTAAAGTTTCAGCAACTCCATATAACAATATCTCAAATTTTGAGAGTAAATAGTCAAAATGGCTGACTTGGGAAAAGAAATTGAAAATCATATTTCAAATATATATATTAATGATTTTTAATGAATTAGTCTAATTATTTATTTCTGGAAATTAAGTCTGTCCGATTGCCATGTTTGTTTTGTAAAAATAATTGATGTCATTCTTGGTTTAATTACTTCTTCTCAATACACTTATTCAAATTAACTTCTTTTTAAATACAAATATGGAAAAAAAATATCGAGAAAATTATGAGAGAATGTTCTAGATATTTTGAAATATAATTCCTGTGTCTTTAATAGTTATTACTAACATATCACGTTGAATCATTTCTTTTGGTCAAATCACCGAAGTTAAGCAACGTTGAGACTGGTCAGTACCTGAATGGGTGACCGCTCGGGAATATCAATTGCTGTAACCTTTGATGTGCAAGTAGCGTAATGGATAACGGCTAGGAATGTGAAATCGGAGAGCGGTGTTCAAATTCCTGTCGGGATCGTTATATTCCGTTAGGAAAGGTATAAGTCTCCTCTTCGCCTTCTAGCTCTGCGCTAAACAGTATTAGAAAATCATTTTGTTATTCCGAAAATTTCTTACAGTCTCAAAATATGTTTCGGTTTTAAATAATCTTATAAAAGATACCCGAGAGAATGCTTATCCGATCGCTATAATCTTGACCTCTTCAAATCTGCGGACAACCATATCTATCCTATTTATTTTCATATTCTGCATGTAGCTTCTTTCGCTTACATCCATAAACATTATTACGAAGATAAAACAATAAAAGAACAAGTATGAAGAAGAATTTAACAACTGACCTTGCATTTAAATTTTTGGGTGTTAAAGCTGGCCGGAAGAGAGTCCTACAAGCAAAACCTGAGGGTGTAGATACTTTTAGCATAGAACTTAAAAACAGTAAGAAGCACATCAATCAAAGACATAAATGTTTACCGTTACTATTTTTGACATTTTTACAAGAAAATGGCAATTAAACACATTTCTCAAACACTTAGTACTTTCTTATTAATTTATTTTTTTATTAATAGAAACCGCTAATCTCAATAAATCCTTGAAGATTCGATAAAAAATATTTTTTTCAGAACTGCGTAAATGACTAAAATATTAATTACCACAATGCTGAAACATTAAAAGAAAATCAATCAATAGTAAGATAAAAATGGTTTCATTTGCTTTTTTGTTTTAATTTCCAGTGCGTGTTTAGAAAGCATTGAGCTGTTTGCGTATTTACTATTCGTAAAGCATGTTTAATATGCGTGATTTTTTTGTTTATAGTATCTGTGTGTTACTTCTAAGTAACTACGTTGTTATCTGCGGATTTTACAGTAGCTTGATAATATTACATTGGTCTGTAAGCAATTTCCGTTTAAGGGACACTCGTTTTTAGCTCTGCAGTTACACGTGGATTTGAATTGCCGGTGTTTTGTTGGTTATTTTTTGTTGACCGTTTTTTTCATTTATGTCATGTTCTTGGGACAACTGTAGCTGATTTTTACTGTGTTTTTGTTGAACATCATGTTGTGTGGTGGGGGGAACTGTTGTGTAAGAGTTTAATGAATATTTTCATATGTCTGTTTTTACGTTTTTGTTGTACGGTGGCATGAACCATATAATATTTACGTTGTTGTTGTTGTTGTTGTTGTTCTTCTTCTTCTTCTTCTTCTTCTTTTTGAATAATGATTTAAACTCAGCTAGAATTTGAATTCAGTCTATCAATTATTTTTCTCTTTTTTTATAGTAGTTACATCACCCATTTGCTTCGTTTGATTGTTTATAAGGTTATAAATAGAGAAAATCCATAAAAAACAAATGGTTTTACATCATGGAAATATTTGTCTGGTTCTGTAGATGACATCTTGATTGAAAAAAAAAAAAAAAGAAGAATGTGAAAAAAAAAAAGAAATATTTCAAGAATTACTCCCATGGTCGACAGAACAAGAAGAGACTAACTAAAAAAGTAACAATTTCGGATTGGCTATCAACTCGTATAGAAAGGAAGAAATCTCGAATGAAAAACAAGTCATTTCAAAAGAAAATTTCTTTGAACAAATAAAGAAAATTGACATCGGAGGAAAAGTCGAGAATTACTTTCTTGTCAACAGAGGCAGAAGAATTCGATGATATACAACCGTAATGTCTACACTGAAAAATTATTCCAGTTATAATTTAACAAAGAATTATGAATAGCACCTCTCAATTCATTTTATCTAGCCTATATTCTCAACAGGATTGCATTAAAATAATCAATCATGACACATTGGCGACTAAACGTCAGAATATGATGATTGCAATTTATTTTTCCACTTTTTCTAGAAACTAGCAAACTAGTAATACCGACTAATAATAATAATAATAATAATAATAATAATAATAATAATAATAATAAAAGCATAAGGTGCATTATTCAAAGGCTGGTGTAGACTGTTTATACATACCCCTAAAGAAGGTGGAAGAGGTCTTATTCAGCTAGAATTGTCATACAAGACAACAACTTTTGGCTTACTAACATACATAGAAACAACAAAGGATTGGATGATACAATTAGTTAAGCAGCATGAAGAAAGAAAGTAAAAATATTCAATAATAAAAGAAGGCAGTAAATACAAACAAGATTTACAGTTTGTAGATTCTGTAGAAAAGCAAAACAGAAGCTAAGAACCAACTACTGCGGCAAAAAATATGAAAATGAAAGACACTGATAAAGCTCTTGAACAGATAAAACAACGCTGGCAAGACAAACCTCTGCATGGCCAATATCCAAAACGTACTAATGAACCCAATGTTGATGAAGTTAATACTCATCGATGGTTACGTGCATCTGGAATAAAGTCTGAAACTGAAGGCTTTATTCTTGCAGTGCAAGACCAAATTCTTTTCACTAGGAACTTTCAAGCAAATACACATAATAATGTGGATCCAAAATGCAGGTTCTGTGATAAACACCAAGAAACAATAGGCCATCTAATCTCAGGATTTTCTGTACTTGTCTCAAATGAATACAAAAATTGTCACGATAGAGTGGGGCAATATTTACATAGGACAATGTGCAAACACTATGGAAAATCTCTAAACAAACACTGGTAAATTGAAAATGTAGAAATTGAAAACAAGGGTCGTGCCAGTGATAGTAGGTGCACTTGGAAAGGTAAAAAATGAAACAAAACAACACATTAAAAAATCCGTGGAAATCCCAGCTTAAGAGATATACAAATATTGTCTTGTTAAGTACAGCCCACATACTAAGGAGAACTTTGTCTATGTAACGCTTGGGATGTTAGGGGAAATAGAAAAAACATGAAATGGAGCCATAACAACTTACCACGATCTGCTTTAGGTCTTCCCGCAGACATGTTTTAATGTTTATATAAAAACTAAGTATCAAACAATCAATACAAACATATATATATATATATATATATATAAATTAGAGAAAATTTTCAAAATTGAAGGGTGTCGGATGCACATTTCGTCATGAGATCTCTAACAGAGATTCCACGTCACCTCAGCGACATTGTTCTGTTCCAAATGGAGAAAGACCTGGTGTAAAGGTGGAGAGGCAACGTTAACAACGGTCAAGAATGGAGAGTTCCCTTAATGTCAGGGAAGTGGGATTAGGTTAAACAAAAACAGAACGGGAGAGAACTGGGAGGGGCGGAGGTTATGGGGTGTATAGAGACGAGAGAAAGACGGGGTATCAAATATCAAATGGGAGACGCTGCTCGGCTTCATACGTGAATGTTTACAGGGGTTTGAAATGGTATATTTAGTAGTGGAGGGAATAGATTTGAATGTAAAATCTTAAAATTTTTTAATTAAGTTTATTCATTACAGGAAGTCCTAAATTCACTCTTCCACTTCGGATTAAATAAAAATAAAAATATATATTTCCAAAAACATCTTGGAAAAGTAGTGAATGATATAAAAACATCAGACAAAGTGTTCATGAAAGCAGATAAAACGGCTAATTTCTATAAAATAACGCCGGAAAAATACAACATGCTAATCATGAAAAACCTCACAAAGAACTATAAAAAAGTTGATAAGAATAAAGTGGAATTAGTAGATAAAATTAATACAGATAGCAAAAACATCACGGATAGATTAAAAATTAGCGACAGAGTAGCAAAACTTAACACAAAGGAGTGCTATATAACAGTAAAGAACCATAAAGAAAAATATGAATCCCACCACTAGGATGATAAATCGAACCAGACCAGAAATAGAAAAAATTAGCAAGAAAATTTTAGAAAGAATCAACGAACAAATCAAGGATTCGCTGGAATTGAAATTATGGAAAGACACCACGGACGTAACGGGGTGGTTCTATAATATAAAAGAAAAGAGCAACTGCTCTTTTATCCAATTTGATATCGAGGAATTCTATCCATCGATATCAAAGAAACTATTTGTCACGGCTCTGGAATTTGCCACTCCTGATTCGGATATAACGGAGGAGGAGAAAATAATAATAATGAATGCCAAGACATCTGTGCTCATCAACAAGGAAGAACAGTGGAAAAAATTAATTCCAACGAGAACAATTTTGATATTACGATGGGTTCGATGGATTCTGCAGAATCTTCAAATCTGGTAGGATTATTAATATTATATAATCTCACAGCCTATAAGGAAGTAAACACTAAAGACATTGGAATTTATAGAGATGACGGACTTATAGTAATAAGAAATACCACAAACTTCAAAATAGACAGGGTTAGAAAAATGATACACAAGGAGTTTACAAATCTCAATTTAAAAGTAACAGTTAAAGCTAAGATAAAAAAGTAGATTTCATCGATGTAACTTTGGATCTAGAGAGAAATATATATCAACCATACAAAAAACCGAACACAAACCCTTTATACATCCACCCAAAATCTAACCACACTCAGTCTATCATCAAGCATATACCCTCATCAATAGAATACAGAATTAGTAGGAACTCGGCTAATGAGGAAGTGTTCAATAAACATAGCGATCTTTATAAAACTGCATTGAAAAATAGTGGATACATAAACCCAAATATTAAATATGTAAACAAGAAAAGCAACCCTCGAAGAAAAAATAGGAATAGGAAAATCATCTGGTACACACCCCCTTACAACCAGATAGCTAATGGTAGGTTGGGAAGAAAATTCCTCGAGCTAATTAGGAAACACTTCACGGAGAAAAATCCACTTAATAAGATCTTTAATAAAAACACTATAAAATTAAGTTACAGCTGTATGAATAATCTAGAAAAAATGATAAAAAAACACACTAATAATATTTTTAAAAATTCAACAAAACCAGTAAAAATAGCCAGACAAAGAAAATAACAATTTAGACAAGAAAAAATGTAATTGTAAAAACCCCATTTCCGCTAGAAAATAGGTGTTTGACAAAATCGATAATATATCAATGCAAAATATGGACGAAGGAAAACCCAAACAATATAAAAGTCTATATAGGGAGCACTAAAAACACTCTAAAGCAGAGAATTTACCAGCATACCTCTTCATTTAATAATAGCAAATACAGAAATAGAACATACCTATCGAGATATCATTGGTACCTAAAGGAAACAAAAAAAAAAACACCCAAAATAAAGTGGAAAATCCTAAAAGAAGCTAAAACATGTAAGTCCTTAAATGAACCCTGTTCATTATGCTTATATGAAAAACTATTTATTATTAGATCCCTTAAAAATAAAAATTTATTAAATAAACGTAACGAAATTAATGTCATATGTAGACATTGTAAATTATTCACATTAGAAAATGGATAAAACCTAAATTAAATAACATGCTCACCAACGAATTAGGGAAAAATAGAAATGAAAATAAAAATAAAACCAAAGATAGAACAAGTTAGTTGTTTTTTTTTAATAATTCCCCCCTTTGTACCAGGATAATAAACTTTACAGCAAATTGATAGATGGAGCGAAAAAATAGCAGTTCGGGGTTTACTTTTGGAAAATATCTTTTTTTTAGCAAATAGACTAGAGGGAAGGGGATTGGTACTACCAAGAAGAAATATTACATCAAATGTAATAAAACTGAAGGGAAAATGATAAGATCAGATAAATGCGCAGGAAAGCCGACAAGAGAGGAATAGGATCAAGGAAAAGAAAAGTTGGTTAGCACAGAAATTCCTCGGGGTCAAACCCCTAAGTGAATCTCCATTCTGATTAGCCACACACACACACACACACACAAAAAAAAAACACCCACATACATTCACATTAAACCGAAAGTATTTGTCATTTGAATGTAAATCGTCTGCACAACCACACCAGCATTGCCTGACGATGAGAATTAATCTCGAACATAGAAATTTCCATGTAGCAATCAAAAATTAACATAACCATATAATTATATATATATATATATATATATATATATATATATATATATATATATTATGGAATGAATGAAGGGAATAGAAGAAAGAGGATAAAAAAATTATGTGTAAATGAAAATAGAATGGTTCTTTTGTTAATATTGCACGATAACATGTGTATCAAATGAATTTAAAATATTTGATAATTATCTATATTGCAGTTTCATCAATGAAAGAATGAAGAAAATTTGGCGTGATTCGGACAAGTGCATCTTTGTTTCTATGCCTTATAAAATTTTGCAAAGTAATAATAAAAAACATTCTATTTTCATCTAGAATTATCCACTTTAAAATAGTATGAAATACACCATTTCTTAAAAAAAAACTGGGGTGGCCTAATAATTATGGCCGATAGTATATACATATATAATACGTAGAAATGTTAAACCAATAAATAATAATAATCAAATTAAGCTCATCATATATTATGAAAAATTTAAAACAATTGACCTCAAAGTCTCTAATAACCCTACAACCACACAACTAAATCCTTTTCAGAAAACCAATGTGTGTATCAATTTACTTTTCCCGTTAAGAGATTGTATCTCGGTACTAACAATAAACCCACTACATATATTGCTTTTACTGCAACCACGCTCTTCCGTAGACTTACCTGTCACCTTTCTGATCAGAGTTCAATTATACAACATTTCTTAGAAAAACATAACCATGTAGGTAATGTCAGACAGACTTTAGTCAACAATACAATAATACTCACTCATATACACAGTAAAAAGAACCTTCAGATATTGGAGGACATTATTTACACGCGTTTTCTCCTCCCCTTGTTATAAATATAGATTTATTTAAATGTATATTTATTTCAACATTCCCCTTATTTTTGCTCTTCACTTTCGTTGCTGTTTTTAGTTTGATTTTTGATTCCAACGATTTTCTCCTGATGAGATACTGGTCGAAAAAGCTCTAGAGACTATCAATAAATACCATGTTTTAAAGTTATATATATATATATATATATATATATATATATATAAAGTGCGAGAGGCCGTGAACATTTTCTTTAAAGAGTATATTTATTGTTGTTTTTATTATACATGTTATTATACATTAAGTGTCCATAATGGTATTTGTGATGCTACACGTGTTTCGATTCTAAGATTGACTCTCTTCAGACGAAAAACTTTTGTGGCTTTATGTATCGAGATCCTTTTGTTTCTGATTGCCAAGTTCTCTTATAAATAAGTACGTATTTAGAAAAAACAAGAAAATAAATAAAATCAGTAAAATAAAATAAGATAAAATAAATCAAATGTTGGTATGTTGAATAGTCTGTGTTTTCTCACATCAGCACGTGTATAAATGGATAAACAGATAAATAAACAGATGAATGAATCAAGTGTTTAACCCAATTTGAAATGATTTTGGTCTGGGGTTACATTTTTAGTACGTTAAAATTATCTTCTAGTCGCTTTTGCTTATCTACAATTCTTTTCATCGGTCAGTTGGTTGTTTTTATTGATTTGATGCTGTTATGAATTTGGTGTGTGTGTGTGTGTGTGTGTGTGTATGTGTGTGTGTGTGTGTGTGTGTGTGTTTTCATTTCTTTTTTATGTTTTATAATTGTTTTTTATGGGTCATCTGGTTCTTTTTGTTAGGGGTTATCTCTTGAATTTGGTGCGTGTATTTACGTGTGTATGTATGTGCGTGTGTATGTATGTGTGTGTCTATATGTTTTTCGGTGTACGTGTTTTTCATGTTGTTTTGTTGAGTGAAGCCTAGTATTTTTTATGAATCTTTCTTCCTGCATTATTAATATTTCGTAATCTGTATTTTGATAAATAGGTATAACTTTGAAATTGCCATCACTACATTCATGCAACTGTTGGGAAACATAATTTCCTGTTAAATAATAATCTTATATTGCTTCTATGAAGGGAAATTCTATTATTCAATCATTGTGTCGCTCCCACGTATAACTTTGAGCTTTTGACTCATTTTAGAGCATTTTTCGAGTTGCAGCTCAGATCCGATTTTATTTCGAATGTAGTTGCGTTTTCGAACTTGAAGTGTTTCCCTTCTATTACTATGCTGCATACTCCACATCTTTTTTGTTGCATTTTGTGACCCCCTGTGTTGTGTGTTGTTGTTCGAATTTCGATGAGGTTAGGATGTCTTTTAAATTTTTGGGCTGGCGTTTGCTGTTAATTATTTTGGTTGTCTTTAAGATTTCTTTTGATTTTTTCATTATTGTTGAGTAATTCCATGTGGGTTTTGATCTTTGTGAATAATTCTGAATTGTTTTTGTTGTGTGTGGAAACGTATTCTAGAATGTTTTCTTCTTTTTCATGTTTTCCTTGTTGTTTTTTGGATTCCAGAGGGATTCTAATGGTATTTTTCTGCTAGTTGGAAACCCTTGTCTATTAGTGAGGTGGGGTATCCTCTTATTTGTAATGATTTTCGTAGCTCTTCTAGGCCTATTTTACGGAGGGTTTTGTCAGTCACTATTCACTGTGCAAATTCGTCGTGCTAGTGAGTAGGGGAGGGATTTTAAACAGCTTTTGGGATGTTGACTGGAGGTATTGTTGGTTGTCCGTAGGTTTGTGGTAAATGTCTGTGATGATGTGATTGTTTTCGTTTTTTATGAGTATGTTATGAACGGTAATTCTTTATAACTATATTCTAGCGTAAACTTGATTTTGGGGTGCAGGTGTTGTAGTATATTGTGTAGTTTGTTTATGTCCCCCCATGATGATTTCCAGAAGATAAAACAGTCATCCAGGAATCTCTTCCATGATTTCGTGAATTTTGTTTTCATGTTTTCCCATATTTATTCCCTATTTGGTTGTATAGGTTTTCTTCTAGATATGCTAGGGTGAGTGTTGCATATGTCGGTGTCATTTTTGTTCCCATCGCCGTACCTGTTGTTTGTATATAATTTTTGTTGTTAAACTGGAAGGAAGTTTTGTGTAAAATTAGATCTATACTTTGTAAAATAAATTCTTTCGTAAAGCGTGTGAGGAGTATTTCTGGGTGTTTTTCTCTCCAAAATCCAATGGTTTGTTTTCCTAGTTCATGGGGTATGTTACTGTACAGGCTGTTCACGTCAAAAATTACTATGAGTGGATCTGGGTCTACTTTTTTGGCATGGCGCTTAGGAAATGTATGCTGTCTCTGATGTCACTTTTTATTTTTGTGGTGTAAGGTTGTAATGTTTTACCAATTAGATTGCTCAGTCTGCTTGTAGGGGAGGCTGGTTCTGATACAATTGGTCTAAATTTAAGGTTAATGGGGTTTGGGGTGTGGATATATTCTGATTTTTGTTCCTGGATAGTTGCTTTAATTGTGTTTGATTTGTGTATCTTTGGAAGTCAGTAAAAATTAGTTGTTTTTGAAGTAAAGTCTGTAAGGAAATCTTTTTCTGTTTTCGCTAATATTCTACAGTATGTAAGGCAGAGTTGTTTTTTTTTATTTTTGACGTGATTTTTTAATCTATATTCTGGTTGATTTTTTGTCGTTATTTTCGTCTCCTAGCATATCTTGAATATTTGTTTTCTAATAAGTTTTATTCATAATGACTACATCACCACCTTTTTCTGCTTCCTTTATTATTATATCATTGTTCTTACGGATGTTTTCTAGTGCTAGTCTTTGCTTGTGTGTGGGATTGCTATGGGTGTTGTGTTTGTTTTGAAAGCCTGTATTCCAGATTTTTCGCATGTTTAAAAAAACGGAAAAGTCAGTTATTATAAATGGCCAAAAATTACCAAAATTTTGAAACCTAGTTTTTTTTTTATAATCTTATCTGGCCAAGCAAGGCATTATACTGCCATTGTCGTGCAGAGGGTTACACAGGAGGAAAGTTCTGAGAAGGAGTGACAGAGTACAGGGGGTGTCAGGAAGCAGGTAAGAGAGGGATGAGAATACTGAAGAAATGTGATGAGAGCATGAGAGAGAGGATGCGGGTTAGTGAGATAGGAGATGACTATTGACTTTACATTTAAATTCTTGGAGATTGTAGCTGTCGGGAAAGCAAGTAAATGGAAGGGAATTCCACAGGCGGGAAGTGCGATAAAAGAAGCTGGTGGAGTAGAATTTTCGTTTACATTTTATTGATTTCACAGTAAAAGGGTGGGACCTAGTTGCTAATGTTGTGGCTTGAGTAAGTTTGTATATAGGGGGCACCGGTGAGCTACGTTCATCAGAGCAGAAGCCGCGAAAGTACTTGTAGAAGAGACACAGGGAAGCCACACTGCGCCGGTGAGAAAGTCGGGATCAGTCACATTGCAGATTCTCCGTTGGATTTTGTCAAGGACCTCTAGGAGGATAGCAGGAGCACCCGACCAGATATGGCAGCAGTATTCAATACACGGGTGAATGGTATATTTGTATATGTACAGGATTGTTTCAGACGGGAAAACCTTCCTGGCCCTGCACAGAGAACCGACCTTCTTGGCAGCGGATTTAGCTATGGATTTTATGTAGATATTCCACTTGAGGTCTATTGTGAAAGTTTACCCGAGGAGGCACAGTGTTTTACTTTCAGGGAGATTAGCCTGATCTATGCTAATGGGGTGTAGGAGCGATTGTCTGTGATTGTTAATAGATAGTAGCTTCGTTTTACAGATATTCAAATTCACAAGCCATTTCTTATCCAAGTCCACCAATGGTTGGAGGTCCTTTTCAAGCTCGGTAGCGAGGTTTACTTTGTCAGCCTCGGCAGATTTTTCATCGAGATGAGATGAGAGCATGAAAGAGAGAGGATGCAAGTTAGTGAGATAGGAGATGACTATTGACTTTACATTTAAATTCTTGGAGATTGTAGCTGTGGGGGAAGCAAGTAAACGGAAGGGAATTCCACAGACGGGAAGTGCGAGAAAAGAACTGATGGAGTAGTCTGCAGAAATAACTCATTTCCTAATGAAAAAAAAATATATATCTACATATGTGGGTTAGTGTGTGTGTACCCGTGTGTGTCTATACGTGTATACATTTTTATTTTTCTTTATTTTTTATCCATTCCATGGGTCTTTATTAAATTAATTTTATTATTTTTTGTCAAATTTTGTGTTTGCTTTTACTCAGGTTCTTTCGCCAGTGTAATAGAAAGTAGAAATCTACACCCCCCCATATATATAAGCTCACACATGTAGACATAGGAAAAGAATTTTCTTTTTTTCTGATATCATCCGGAATCTGATGATATTGAAATCAATACTGGAGACAATCTCTTGATAACTTGTGCAATCTTTAAGCGTATTTTTTTTTCTCTAGAGAGGCTTATAAGTGTATTTTCCAAATGACCTATTGAGCATAATTTCGAATTCTTTGGAATAAATCGATGAAGAATATGGCTTATTCTAATCAGATACTTTCGATTCCTGTTTCAAAGCGTTGCTAGAAATGCAATTAGGATATTTTTGCTTCGTTTCTTTTTGGTACGTTTGCCGATTGAATGTATTACCATTTGATAAGAGAAAAGGGATTTTGAATGTGAAAAAATTCTGCAAATAATGATTATATCTATATCTGTCCATCTATGGTTCTTCCTTAAACAAAAAAGCCCTTCTATTTACGGAGTGATGGAGAGACGTTGGTTTGTAACCATAGCAGCAGTCAGATTTTGGCAGCTGAAGAAAAGGAAGAAAAAAAATGAGTGAAACGACAATATATTTTTCTTCGAAAAACTGAAAATAAATTAGACTAACGCTAAATTTCGCTCGAACGTACTTTAAAAAAGAAACCAGTGTCGTCAGACTACTTAAATTAGTTATGACCTTTTTTTTCGCATAAAAGAGTCGTGCGTGAATACGAAAATGATGATTGAATTTCGTGCTTAAGCGAAAGCTAGGATTTTATTAAATGAAGACTAGAAATTTTTCCAGTGGAATGATAGGCAAAATAGTGTGTTCCAATATGCGAGGGTCATTCAATAAATAAGGTGAATTTTTCGGTTTAAGGACTTCTACGAGGGTCATTCAATAAATAAGGTGACTTTTTCGGTATAAGGACTTCTACGAGGGTCATTCAATAAATAAGGTGAATTTTTCGGTTTAAGGACTTCTACGAGGGTCATTCAATAAATAAGGTGAATTTTTCGGTTTAAGGACTTCTACGAGGGTCATTCAATAAATAAGGTGAATTTTTCGGTTTAAGGACTTCTACGAGGGTCATTCAATAAATAAGGTGAATTTTTCGGTTTAAGGACTTCTACGAGGGTCATTCAATAAATAAGGTGAATTTTTCGGTTTAAGAATTTCTAATACAGAAAGAAGCTTACATTTTTTTTATTTTTCAACCTAGTCACTCATCAGTGTGACACACTTTTCCCATCTGTGCACAAGCTTCCGTATTCCCTCAGCGTAAAAGTCTTTGGACTGATGTCTCAGCCAATCAATCACAGCACTTTTGACTTCATCGTCACTTTCAAAATTCTTTAAACAATTTATCCCACTTGTAGATATTTGTTTTGCTGAAACGTGTGGCACCATACACAGTTAACATTCTCCTATGCATTTCAACTGGTTTGCACCATTCAGTAACCAAAAACTTGATAACTGACCTCTGTTCAATCCTGAAGCATGCTTCTTGGTCGGCGATCTTTGTTAATTTTTAAAACTCTCAAAGATTTTTCAATCCGCAAAATAATCCCTTTGAAAATGAAGTAAAGAAAAAAAAAATTAAAAAAAGTAAGCTTTTATCTGTATCAGAAGTCCTTATACCTGAAAATTCACATTATTTATTGAATGACCCTCGTAGAAGTCCTTAAACCGAAAAATTCACCTTATTTATTGAATGACCCTCGTAGAAGTCCTTATACCTAAAAATTCACCTTATTTATTGAATGACCCTCGTAGAAGTCCTTATACCTAAAAATTCACCTTATTTGTTGAATGACCCTCGTAGAAGTCCTTATACCTAAAAATTCACCTTATTTATTGAATGACCCTCGTAGAAGTCCTTATACCTAAAAATTCACCTTATTTATTGAATGACCCTCGTAGAAGTCCTTATACCGAAAAATTCACCTTATATATTGAATGATCCTCGTAAAAGTCCTTATACTGAAAAATTCACCTTATTTATTGAATGGCCCTCGTAGATGTCCTTATACCTAAAAATTCACCTTATTTATTGAATGATCCTCGTACTATTCTTTTCACTGTGTCGATATATTATTTTTTACGGCTTTAATAGATGAGTCTTTTGTTTAACCGATGTTCTGCCAGTCAGTTAACTTCCCTACGTGATACACGCTTGGACGACTATGTCTTATTCGTGGCATAACTGAACACTTCTTCTTCTTCTTCTTCTTCTTCTTCTTCTTCTTCTTCTTCTTCTTCTTTGTGCATTGTCCTTTCAGGACGTAGGTGTTCATTGCCTTCCATGTCTCCCTATCCATGTTGGCTCTTAGCACGGTTTCTCCTGTAACGTCTCGAAGCCCCCATTCTGTCCTCCACCTACTAAGGCCTTTTAAATAAGTTATCCGCTGTTTTCCTAGATCTCTTTTTCCCCTCTATCTGGCCTGTTAGTATCAGGTTTTCCAAGCCCTCCTTCCTCATTGCATGTCCCAGGAACTTCAGTTGTCTCTTCCTGATGCTCAATATTAATTTCCTTTTCGTTTCCATAATTTTCAAAACCTCGTCATTGCTCGCATGCTCGGTCCACGATATCCGCAGCGTCCTTCTGTAGAACCACATTTTAGCTGCTTCAAGTTTCCTCTTCATCTTTGTTGATATTGTCCAACATTCACTGCCATATTGAAGAACTGAAATCACATAGCAATCCAGTAATCTCTTCTTTGTTTCTAGTGAAAGCTTCCTGTGTCTTAATACTTTACTCAGCTTCTGGAACGCGTCCTTCGCCATACCAATTCGCCTTCGGATCTCTGTGTCAGACTTTCCATCTTTAGTTAGAACACTCCAAGATATCTAAATTTTCGTACCTGCTTGATTTTAACAATCTCCACCTGTATTTGGCACTTTGGGCTGCTCTTTTTGCTCATGACCATGCATTCGGTTTTCTTGCAATTTATTTGTAGTCCCTTCTTGTCACTCTCTTTAGCTGTCTTTTGCAGGCGGTCCGGCAATTTCCTTTCCGTGTCTGCAATGAACACTGTGTCATATGCGTATCTTATGTTGTTCAGTGTGTGGCCTCCGATGACAAATCCTGGCATAACATCTAGGGTCCTCAAAATATTATCACTGTACAAGTTAAATAGAGCCGGTGAAAATACACATCCCTGTCGAGGCAGAAGATTTTCCAATAGTAGGTTACCATTTCTTTCTGCGATAGATTAACTGCAAAAAAAGTCTACAGAACCTAATCATTCCTGTTATTTAGCCCATAGTTGTAGGATGAAGAGATCGATTAATACTTTTCCCAATATTTGTGTGAAATGTATTAATCCTTTTTTATGGAAACCTACTGCAGGAATTTATTACAATCACTAGGGGATATATGAACACCATTTCTTGCGTACAGCCTCGATTGGAAGTCATGTGTTATCTCCCTCTAATCCTGCAAATTACTTGTTCACCACTGCTGTAGCCTTGTATTGAAGTCACAACTTTAATAGTAAAGTCAGGAATTAACCAACGTCTATATCCACTGGGCCATGTGTCCTTAAGGATTGTAATAAAGGGTTCGGTTCGAAATTCCTAGCACCTGAAGAAGGCCGAAGCATACAACGGCCAAAAAGTCGTACAAATAGCAGCAAGGATGAGAACAATAGTCCGAATAATGTAAATATTACCTCATCTCAGAAATTATGACGAATAGAATGATCTATTATTAAACGTCGTACAAATGGCAACCAAGATGAGGACAATAGTCCGAATAATGTAAATACTATAAATACTACCTCATCTCGGAAATATAGACAAATAGAATGATCTATTATTAAACGTTGTACAAATGGCAACAAAGATGATGACAATAGTCCGAATAATGTAAATACTGTAAATACTACCTCATCTCAGAAATATAGACAAATAGAATGATCTATTATTAAACGTTGTACAGATGGCAGCAAAGATGAGGACAATAGTCCGAATAATGTAAATACTGTAAATACTACCTCATCTCATAAATATAGACAATTAGAATGATCTATTATTAAACGTTGTACAAATGGCAACAAAGATGAGGACAATAGTCCGAATAATGTAAATACTGTAAATACTACCTCATCTCAGAAATACAGACAATTAGAATGATCTATTATTAAACGTTGTACAAATGGCAACAAAGATGATGACAATAGTCCGAATAATGTAAATACTGTAAATACTACCTCATCTCAGAAATATAGACAAATAGAATGATCTATTATTAAACGTCGTACAAATGGCAACATATATGAGGACAATAGTCCGAATAATGTAAATACTGTAAATACTACCTCATCTCAGAAATATAGAGAAATAAGAAAATTCATCTTCCAAATTCTAATGAATAGAGCACCCGGTAGATTTACGATGGTGGTAAGACAAGAACAATATGGTTTCGTTAAAGACACAACAGAGACTGCGATATTTATGTTCAGAATGTTATAAAAAAAAATACAAATACAAATACAAAACACATTGGAGAGAGAAGAGATGGATTAATATCTTTTCCATGGTTATTTGTGCGTAATTATTCGATGGAATTAGCACCGGGTTTCTTTGGAAGTGCGATGTTGTAGATTTTATACTTTCTGCAATATTGTCTAAGGTTTTCCCATAGTGGGCTGACAGAAAATATGGATTAATACACTTTGCTCAAATACTCTTAGGAAAAATATTAATCCATCTCTTCTCTATCCAGCTATCCGTTGAATAGCAGGACAGATTGGATTATGTATTGCTTTGGTTGGCAACCAATCTACGAATTTCACTGTTCACATAGTTCTAAATGTTAGCATTGTAAATGGTGATTTTCAAGACTGGTCAGAAGTTGTCTCTCTTAACAATCAATTAATTACCAGGTTTCATTTCACTCGGAAAAATTCATAATGTTTTTCAAATTTTGTTATTATTCCATCTTTTTTGTTTAAAAAGTAAAAAAATTTAATGAAATAGAATTCAACTCAAAGCCATATAAAATATATATTTTTCCCTTTCATTTGCAATATTGCTATTTTTGTAAAGACATATATGTCATTCCATGAGATTAAATTCCGTGAGTAATTTGAACAACATCACCTAATATTTTATAGCATTTATCTAGAAAATCATTAAAATATCGTACTTTGATGAAATTTTATCTATGAGAATATTTCCACTGGATGATCAAAGTGTCATATTTTCGTGTTCATCAAAGTGTCATAGCAAAAGTAGCTTTTCATACAAACACATATGTAGAAATGTCTTTCTTCAAAATGAGTTCATTAAGCAGTATAAAATTTATATAAAATTTTCTTTATTCAAACCATGATCAAATAAAAAAAAACATCAATCATATAGAACAACCCCACCTTACAATTTTGGCAGTGATCCCAGCCATGAAACCCCAGACTCCCCACTTCTCCAAATTTGGATTCTCACTGATGAATTGAAAAGCAATGTCTTCTTCGAAGGCTACATTCAAGAACGTTAGAGACACAATTCGTATTTGTTAGGGACAAAAACAAGAAAACACCAAGATAGTGCCCATTTACGCTAATTCCATTATCTCTAAAAAAAACAAAAAAAAAACAAAACAAAAACAAGTGAGAGATCGTGTAAATTATTCAGAAAATAGTTATCAATACAAGGAACTGAATACTTTTTGAATTGACCGAATTCTCTGAATCTGTTTAAATGATAAAAAAAATGAAGAAATTTTATCTTGGAAGAGCATCGTGGACGGTCCGATCACTTCTCAGTGCACCATCTTGTTTCTAATATTGTTCATCATATTTTTAGAGACTATTTGAAAAAAAAACTGACTTTATGAATGAAGAGAAGATTATCAATGAACGATCATTTAATTATCGAAATATTTATGCTACAGAATGATCAAATTTAATGAATTATTCCTTGAACCATAAACCGGCTTTTCGGAAATAATAATTGAAATTCATAGAGAGAAGAATCGAATAAATTCGAATTACTATGTCGTCTCTGTTCAAATTCGATTGTGGCAGTCCAATATATTCTACTGTATGACTGTCCTACGGCCAGTCAGTTAAGTGTCATACATGATACACGCTTTGGGTGATCATGTCCTGTTATTTAACTCATAGCTAGAGGGGGAATAGATGTATTATATTATTAAGTAGTAATTAGTGGGGGATCAGTTTAATACTTTATAACAATATAAAACGTATCCCCCACTTTGTGACCAGTCAAAGCTTTAATCATGATTCCAGCTATTATATTCAGTCAGTCAGTTAAGTGCCATACGTGATACACGCTTGGGCGATCATATCTCGAGACATGACTGACTGGGCACAAGATTATCCCGCAGTAGGTTGCCATTGTTTTCTGCGATAGACTGGTTGCCAACAAAGGCTATAGAACCCACTCTGTCTTGTTATTTGACTCATAGCTAGAGGGGGAAGAGATGTATTATATTATTAAGTAGTCATTAGTGGGGGATCAGTTTATTACTTCATAACAACATAAAACAGATCCTCAACTTTATACCCAGTAGAGGCCTTAATTATGTTTCCAACTCTTATATCCAGTCAATCAGTTAAGTGCCATACTTGATACGTCATGTCTCAAAAGAGACATGACTGACTGACAGAAGATTATCCCAAAGTAGGTTGCCATTGCGTTCTGCGGTAGACTGGTTGCCAGCCAAGGCTATAGAACCCAATCTGTCCTGTTATTTAACCCATAACTGGAGGGAAGGAGCGGATTAATACCTTTCCCAAGGGTATTTGTGCGTAAGTGAATGCAAGTAATTCAACTGGAATTCGAACTCGGCTCACCGATTTCTCGTTCCGAGCCGCAGGAATTTAAATGGAATGTCAATATTCATCTATTAACCACTTGACTCTAGTTCTTTCCCCACTCCGTATATCCTTTCTTTTCTCTCCACCTTTGAAACTGTCATCACACCTGTATTCCCATCCTTCTATTGCTCCTTTCTAACTGGTTCGTCTTCCTCTTCACTCTCTTCTAATTAATCTTTTTACACTTATGTAGCCCCCTGCACATCAGTGGCAGTACCGCTTTGCTCGGGGTGATACGATTAAAAAAAAAATCACAACGCACATCCATCCGTTGTACGGTACTAGCGGATAAAGTTCAATTTCTAGCTCAAGAAGTAGACATGAATTTTATCCTTTTATAGTAGGTCAACAATAGAAGAATGAATTTTCTTTATAAAAAAGAGAATGTAAATGAGAATGAATAAAAGAAGAGGAATGAGAGAATGTCGACCAAGAGAAAAATATAGAAAAAAAAAAATGAAAGCGACAAGGGATAAAAGAAATTTTAATACTCGTTTCACCCACTAATGCGCTGGGGGCTTCTTCTTCTATGTGCCCTGTCCCTTTAGGACGTAGTCGGTCATGGCTTTCCACGTTTCCCTATCCCTGGTGGCTCTGAGCACGCCTTCTCCTGTTACACCATGCAACACTCGTTCCATCATCCACCTGATTAGGTCCTTCAAATATATCCGTTGCTTTCCCCTGTCTATTTTCCCTCTCTATCTGGCCTATTAGTATCAGGTTCTCTAAACCCTCCTTCCTCATTGCATGTCCCGGGAACTTTAGCTGTCTCTTCCTAATGCTCAGTATTAATTTCCTTTTTGTTTCCATCATTTCCAAAACCTCCTCATTCCTCACATGCTCAATCCATGATATTCGCAGAATCCTTCTGTAGAACCACCTTTGCAGTTGCTTCAAGTTTTTTCATCATTTTTGATGGTATTGTCCAGCTTTCACTTCCATATTGAAAGACGGACGTCACATTGCAATCCAGTACTCTCTTCCTTGTTTCTAGTGAAATTGTCCTGTTTCTTACTACCTTACTCAATTTCTGGAATGCTTCCTTCGGGGGGCTACATAAGAGAAAAAAAAATTAGATAGGAGGAGTCTAAAGAGAAAGACGAAGGAGTTGCAGGAGGAATCAGAGAAATGAGCAAGAGAAGGATGAAGGAGAAGGTGTGATGACAGTTGCAAAAATAGAGAGAAAAAAAGATATACAGGGTGATTTAGAAAGAACTAGAATCTAGTGGTTAAGAGATGGGTATTGACATTGCATTTAAATTCCTGGAGGTTGTAGCATGGAAAGCAAGAATATAGAAGAGAGTTCCACAGGCGGGAAGTGTGTGAAAAGAAGCTGGTATAGTAGAATTGTCGTCTGCATTTGGTTGATGTAACTGCAAATGTGTGGGACCCAGTTGCCAGTCTGGTTGCACGAGTAAACTCCCGTGGCAGCGGCATTAGTGACTTAAGTTCGTCGGAGCAGAAGCCATGAAAAAATCTATAGAACAGACAGAGGAAAGCCATATCCCGTGGGTGAGAAAGCGGTTGGAGTCGAGTCGCCAAGACGGTACCTATCACATTAATGATTCTCGTTTGGAGCCTGTCAAGAACAAGTGAAGAGGAGGAGGAAAAGAAAGTAAGACGGAAAACAAAGAGAGTAACTCTGGAGAGGAGAGGCGAAAAAAACAAAAGCAAAAAAAACAAACAAGCAAAAAACTAAGTATGTACAAATAGTGTAGATTATCTGAAGTAGTGAATAATTTCGTGAATAAGTGTATTTTTAGGAAACAGTAAAATATGCAAACTAGCTAGCAAAAGAAAAACAGTCATTGTTTTGATAAATATTTGATTGTTGTCAAAATTAAGAATACAGGCAAAATTTCCCGTGTCATTGATATTTGTTTTTAAGTGTAGTCAAGGTCATATAATATGGGCTCTGAAATTATGTAAGCAATATGTCAAAATATGACGTAGTCGCTTCTATCATCATCATTTATCCATCACACCCAGATGGTGCATAGGGCAGCAACTTTTTTTTTTTTTTTTTTTGCTGTAACAAACTGTTTTATACGGGTTAGGGTTGTTAGCCCTGCACCCAGCCCTCAAACCTGGCGGACCGGTGGACCATTCTCGGTCCTTACGTTTACAGCACCTGGTATTCCCAAATGGTCGCCCATTTAAGTACTGATCAGGCTCGATGTTGCTTAACTTCGGTGATCGGACAGGAACCGGTGTATTCAACACGATCTAGCCTTAGACTAGTCGCTTATATAAGAGACAGAAATTAGTAGTAGTGCAGAAGGTGAGATTTCAGATCAGAACCCAAACTGAGAACGACACAAAGAAAACCGTGGACGAGCTCGACCTGTGGCCCCTCGATGCGTGTGTACTGATACATCCAACTCCATCTCCTACTCCCCACCATGTCACCTGAAGAGCGAATAAAAAGATGTGTTGTTTACATTTAGTCAAATATTCGTGTCACAGGTTTAATTTTATTAAGTGAGTATGTCGTCGTTTTATCAGCGTGAAAAAAGCAAGCGATTTTATAAGAGAGAATATAACAAGATTTGGGCCCTCATCGTCGAATTCATAATTATTGTTTCATTGAAGTTTATACAACATATACGTCGCTCTGATATATGCTACTGGTAAACCACAGTAAGTGTGCACAGAATTAAGTAAAATGGAGCAAGAGTGATTAAAAACGGGTCGAGATTAGAGGGAGTGAAAAATGAGGAAGAGAAGCAAGAATTTCAGCAGAAAAACAAGAGAGAAGAAAAACAAGAAGGAAGAGAAGAAAATATGAAGCCAGAGAAGGGGAATATTGGAAGAAGAAGAAGCAGAAGAAGAAGAAGAAGAAGAAGAACAACAACAACAACAACAACAATCGAGAGTATAATCACGAAGAAGTAACAAAAAGAAGAAATATCTAACCAATTATCAGCTGTTGGAAATATATAGTATTTTTGAAATACGATATATTTCATATGATCAATTGATGCCCAATAATCCCTAAAAAAAGAAAAAGAAAACATGATGTAGCACTGTCATTGACAAATCAGCAACCAGTGAGAAGGAAGGATTTCCTGGAAAAAATAATATCCACTTTCCAAGATCTTTTAGTAGATTTTTTGACATGGTAGAGTGTAACACTGTAAGTGTTTTTTATGCACACAAGTTAAAATAGTATCGATGGACCATGAATTCGAATTCCTGAATAGGTATTTGGAAAATATCTCTGTGTATATATTTTTTCTTTTTCTTTGGAAGAGCTAAGAAAGAGAAGAAAGAAATAGGCGCTGGAGGTGGCCAAGAGACATAGGAGAAAGATATTCACAAAATTACATCGACTGATATGACGACAATCGGACATTGACCAAATGGGAGGCTTGTCTCGCGAAGAGAGAGAACTCTGATTTTTTCTTCCTTGGTTGTTTCTTTCTCTCCCTTTCTCTCTCAAAGAAGTGATAAGGAGCGACTGAAGACTGAATTGTTTTTCGATTCCGAAAAAGACTAGCAACGTAAGGATGTAAATTATAATTAACGCTGGCGGGTAAATTTACAAAGTCAACAAAAACTTGTCTCCTAATCTCCAGATCGGCAGATATCAGCGCAACATCGTAAGCGGATGATTTAAGCCAGATACACGAAATTGACTTTTATGGAGAAACATTCCAAACACTTACCGACCTGCGCCATATCGATTTTTTTTTTAACAAAACGGCAACAGATTTGAAAAATGAGTGAGAAGAGACACTCAGGAAGCGGTTCGGCAGACAGCTAAGACGAAAACGCTCTCTCACGTAGTTTTTGTATCCATCGTCCAGGTAGAAATCCAGGAGAAGGGAAGCATAAAGACTGTTACCTCTAACAACAAATTGTCATAGTAGCAGCAATTAATTTGTGGACACTGAAAGAAGTTGAATTCAAATTAAATTTCTTATTAGTTCTTTCTTTTATATATATATATATATATATATATATATATATATATATATATATATATATATCGTTTGCTTTACAAAACGTTACAAATATGGTCATTAGTTCACATAGACTGTCCTTCGCTACTGACTTGTTATCTTTTTTTTTTGTTTCCCTTATTTCTGCATTACGCACCCAACCGTCTCTTGATTTCAGCTGTCAAGGAACGCAGCACGAAAACCGCTACCCATCTCGAGTTCTTAACTTCCCTTGAGATCAGAAATCACAATGTGGCAGGGAAGGTGAAGGATTTCGACGGATCATTGACATCGTTGATCACCTGGGGACGGAACGGAAACGAACAGCTGCAGACTCTATTGCGGCTAGTTAACGCACGCAACACACATATATGCAAGCCTGAGACTGGGGGCGGACGGGATCATAAGTATCAGATGGGGATATGAAGAATATCTTACTCACTGTACACTCCATGTCCCTGACAGGTCGTTGGGAACACTTCCCTAATTGAGACAATAACATTGTCCGATACAACCCACATTGTACCATTATTATTACAAGAATATTTTTGGTCTAGTTAAAAGTGGAATTTGATTTTCAGTGAGAATTCAAGACTGTGCGAATCTTCAGTATTAGCCTGAAGACAACATGCAACCCACTGCGTTGCGATTATTTTAGTTCGTCGAACAGCAGTTTCCGCATTATAGCATGACTTGACAACGCTACACTTGAAGAATATAATATTTTGAAACGGGATTCTATCATCAAGTGATGCACAATTTTGTGAATTCCGGGTAAGGAACGGCACAAAATAATGAACAATAAAAACAGATATGGAGATAGCTTACGATCATATCACGTTGAATACACCGGTTCTTGATGGATCACCGAAGTATGGGAAGAGTGTTTGATAGAATGGGAGCAGGTTAGTGTGTTAGGAGGTGTCTATTGACCTTACATTTAAACTCCTGGAGATTGTAGCCGTCGGGGAAGCAATCGTTTGGAAGAGAATCCCACAGTCGGGAAGTGCGATGAAAGAAACTGTTGGAATAGAAGTTACGGCTGCATTTTATCGGTTTCACTGTAAAAGGGTGGGATCTAGTTGCTAATCTAGTATCTCATTCAAATACGTATTTAGTGGGCACTAGTGATCTAAGTTCATCGGAGCAGAAGCCGTGAAAGTATTTATAGAAGAGACACAGGGAAGCCACGTCGCGCCGGTGGGAGAGAGACTTACAGACCCTCCTCTGAACCTTATCGAGAAGCTCGAGGAGAACAGCAGGGGCACCCGACCAGATATGGCAGCAGTATTCAATGCACGGGCGGATGGTAGATTTATAAATGTGCAGGATAGATTCAGACGGAAAAAACTTCCGGGCCCTACACAGACAACCGACTTTCATAGCAGCGGATTTAGCAATGGATTCGATATAGTCCTTCCATTTGAGGTCCGCTGAAAGTGTGAGACCAAGGAGGCGCAGTGTTTTACTCTCTGGGAGGCAAGTCTGGTCCATGCTAATAGGAGGTAGGTGAGATTGTCGATGATGGTTAATTGAGAGTAGCTTCGTTTTAGAAGCATTAAAATTTACTAGCCATTTCTTAGCCCAGTCCAATATGGATTGGAGGTCTTTTTCAATCTCGGCTGCGAGGTTAGCTTTGACGCCTACACCAGATTTTTGTAGGAGGCGAGAATAAACTGTGGTGTCATCGGCGTACAAACCTATTTGGGCTCTTATGGAATCAGGGAGATCATTAATGTATATCAGGAAGAGTGTAGGACCTAAGATGGAGCCTTGGGGGACACCTGCGTTTGTATGGTAGTTCTGAGAGGCATGCCCGTTTAATACCACCTTCATTGTGCGGTTAGAGAGGAATGACTGGATTAGTTCAAACAAATGTCCAGTTATACCATAGCTCCGCAATTTACATAGAAGGCCAGCATGCCAAACTCTGTCGAACGCCTTAGATATATCCAATGCAACGGTTCGGTCTTCGCCATTCCTGTCGAGTGCCTGGTATATGTACTCGGTGATGGTCGTTAGCATATCAGCAGTAGACCTGGTGAAGCGGAAACCATATTGCTTGTCCGAGAGGAGCCTGTGTGCTGTGAGATGCTGAACCACCTCGGTGAATTTAAGTGAATTTAACCTCGGTGAGTTTAAGTGAATGCCCTGCATTCACTTAAACACTGGTACTCTTGGGAAAGGTATTAACCCTTCTCTTCAGTTATGGCTTAAATAACAGCGTGGGACTTGGAACGCTGCCCTTAAACAAATCTCAATGAAACTTTTTCCGTCGGGGAGAAAGCTGGCTCAACTAACCAAGGGTGCATGCGGCCTGGACATATGGAGATAGAAAAGTAGGTTATATTGAACGTAATATACAAACTTGAGTGCAGGTTAGTAAATCGAGGAATACTATTAGTAATAAATAAACATATACAAGTCTTGAAGTAAAGTCGTGGAAATAGTATTACCGTGTAGATTATTCTAGCCGAATGTAGGTAAAACCTAGTCTAACTTCTGATGTGGTAGTCTGTGGGTAAGTTCAGTATCTCTCGGTAACTTACCTATCAGTTCCGGTCCACACCGATAACTGTAACGAATACTCTCCACTGCCAACTGTAACGGTATTTAGTCACCTTCCCACTTAAAGCCTGGGTTAGTGCTCCCTGCCTGAAGGCAGAGAGCCCTCTCCACCCGAAGGCAGCGCGCTGACAGTGTCATAGTAGCAGAGGCAAATGTCGACTGTAACGGTATTTCCCACCTTCCCACGTAATGCGAGATGTGACACAAAGTCTTTTTAATGTGGGTCTTCCAGGCCATATAGCCAGGCCAAAAATATCTGTCTATCTTTCCCCAGTCGTGATTCTACCCTTCGGCGGAACAACGACTGGGTTAGTGCTCCCTGCCCGAAGGCAGAGAGCTCTCTCTACACGAAGGCAGAGTGCTGACAGTGTCATTGTAGCAGAGGCAAATGCCGACTGCATTATTTAGCTATCCCTCCCAGTAAGGGCAACATATGACACATGGTCAGTTTATAACTGGGCTTCCCGGGCTATATGGCCCGGCCAAAAAATGTCTGTCTTATATTCCCCCAGTCGTGCTTCTACCCTTCGGCGGAACCACGACTGGGTTATTGCTCTCTGCTCGGAAGCAGAGAGCGCTCTCTACCCAAGGCAGAGAGCTGACAGTGTCATAGTAACAGCGGCAAATGCCGACTGCAAATAATGTTCTCTCTATGGCAGGAGTCTATGTATACTCAGTCGAGTCCATTATCATATACAAAAAGGGGAGATCCCTCTGCAAACATCCTTTTCCCCTGTACTATTTAGATTTATGAGTTCGACCACTGATTGTAAATCCAGAAGTAAGTTCGATTAAAATTGACTTCTCTACGTATATCACTCTGTGCAGTATCTTTTAATAACTTCAGATCGTAATTTCCTTGCTTTTCCACATCTTTTCAAAATTGTTATATCATCTTGGAAACAAAAGTAAAGTGGTCATCCTGCCTTCTTCACGGTTTGGAATTCTTCTTCTTCTATGTGCCATGTTCCTTCAAGACGTAGGCGATCATGGCTTTCCATGTCTCCCTATCCCTGGTGGCTCTTAGCACACTTTCTCTTGTTAAACCTGCCATCCACCGTCACTTCAAATATGCTATCCGCTGCTTTCCCCTGTCTCTCTTTTCGTCTATCTGATCTGTGAATATCATATTCTCCAAAACTTCCTTCCTCATCACATGTCCTAAGAACTTCAGTTGTCCCTTTCTGATGCTCAGTATTAATTTCCTTTTCGATTCCATCCTTTCTAAAACCCCGTCATTGCTCATAAGCTTGATCCATGTTTTCTGCAGCATCCTTCTGTAGAACAACACTTCAATTGCTTCACGTTTTTCCTTCATCTTCGATGAGACTGTCCAGCATTCATTGCGATATTAAAGAACTGTCATCACATAGCAATCCAGAACTCTTCTTTTCTAGAGAAATTTTCTTGCCTCTTAATACTTTGCTCAGCTTCTGGTATGCGTTCTTGGCTCTTCCAATTCGCCTTTGGATCTCAATGTTGCACTTTCTGTCTTTGTTAGAACATTTCCAGGTACTTAAATGCTTGTAAATTTTAGTATCCCCAGCCTGTAATTGGCATTTTAGGCTTCCCCGTTTGCTGATGACCATACATTCGGTTTTCTTGTAGTTTATTTGTAGTCCTTTCTTTTGACCTGGAAATAAAATACAACAAATTTGAACTCAGCTTGCTGAATCCTTTGACGTGCTGATAGCAATTACACAAGCCGCACAAATCAGCTAAAAGTCTAATTTTCTGTGAAAATTATTTGAGAAATTACTAGGTGCTAATAGACAATTTCTAAGCAAGGACACCAACGATGCATCAATGACTGAATTCGTTAGTTACTTCATTACTCACTTTGTTTCAATGCGAGAACATACGAACAAAGCATCGAGAGTTTGATAGCAAGAGCAGATGTAAACAGATCGGCAAAACACCCACATCTTCACGCTGGGACTGCAATTCTCTAAGCTGAAACCACGTTATCTAAAAGAAACAATATATCAGTCACGGGATTCTAACAACCATTATTCAATTTTGACTTGTGCCGAAGGGTTTACCATTTAATTCATTCTACAACTAAATATGGCCCGGTTTGATACTTGGAACGTTATCTGGAAAACTTCCCCCGGTTTTATACGTAAAGTTAAGGTATCTGGTAGGTTATTTGCCTAGATGTCAGTTAATACTACTAATTATAGCCAGCCACTATCAATAATATTCTAATAATAATAGTATTAATATGATTAATAATAAATAACAATAAAAATACTATAAATTTCAATAAAAATAATATAAACGTTTCCGTTACACCTAATGATGTGTAGGACAGCGTTTTTGCTGTTTCCGTAACAAACTGTTGTTATCCCTGCGTCCAACTCCTAAGCCTAGAGGAAAGTGATTTTATAAGCGTAGCTTAGACGTGACACACGGCCAAAATTAAGGGGTACCCAGTGAGGATCGAACTCAATACTCAGTTATAATGATTCTAGCGAGACGAGCTTACTGACAATTACACCACCCCGAGGTGCCCGAGGTGCCCATCAATAATAATAAGCAAGTAAATTATACGTGGAAATCATGACAATGTAACACATTTTCAGGCCAACCCAATGATGCACGGCGAATGATCAAAAAGTATACAATACCTGGTTTCAAGAAAAGATAAAGGCGTAGATCGACTAGACAAATATCAATAACCGTCGTCCTGTGGCCTCGGCCGAGATAGAACTCACTACACCTCTCCAGTATTCCCTGTGCATTTTGGAACCTCGGCGCAGTTTATACCGAAATTCATAATCTTGCCAAAAACTGAATACTTGATGCTTCGCCAGGGCTACCAAGGATGTTTTTATTGTGACACCAACACTAGATGGGTTGCCTCCAGGCCCCTTCCTGTTATTAATACCTTTCCCAAGGGTACCAGTGCTTAAGTGAATGCAGGGTGCTCAACTGGAATTCGAACTCGGCTCACCAATTTCTCTTTCTGAGCCGACATCTACTGCACCACAACGCACATCCGTCACTAAACGCTTACAGCACCTGGTATTTCCAAGCGTTCACCCATCTAAGTCCTGACCAGGCTTAGCGTTACTTAACTTCGGTGATCGAGCTAGAACCGGTGTATTCAACGTGATATGGCCGTAAGCATATCAATAAGAGATTCATAAATGCAGACTTAAATTTCAGAACATATGTAAGTGCAGACTGCAGGAGGAAAAACGCATTAATAACTTTCTTAAGTGTGTTTGTGCAAAAGTTATTAATCCATCTTTTCTTCCTCCAGCTATGGGTTAAATAGCAAGACAGATTGGGCTTTATAGCCTTGGTTGCCAACAAGTCTACCGCAGAAATAAATGGCAACTTACGATGAAAAATCACATTACAGATTACAGAAACAATAAAATCTACAACAGTGGCGATATACCGGAAGACCTAGGAAGATCTATTTTCATAGGTCTGCCAAAGAAAACCGGTGCCAATTCCATCGGACAATCAACCTAATAAACCATATAACAGCGTTCATCTTCGAAATTCTAATGAACAGAGCGCGTAGCAGATTTAGGGTAGAGGTAGGACAGTACAATATGGTTTCGTGAAAGACAACAAAGATCTCGCTATTTCTGCTGATAATGTTATCAGAAAACGCAATATAGATACAGATGGACATGTACCTGTGTTTTATAGTGTTGGGGAGTAGTTTTTCGCACTGAAGGTTATAATCGTGCTATGTCAGTTGCTAATTGACTTAACGTACCAAAAATGTTAGGAACTTGGTAATCTTCCACTGAAAGTTGACTCTTTATTATACGGCTTACTGCCGACTAATGTCAACTGCCTAGTAATTCTACTGAACTCCAATAGAAGTCTAAAGAACTATGAACTTCCCAAGTACTTCCTGCTTATTAATATAGGACGGAGAGTCCATTATCTGAGGAATAGGTGTGTTTCCCCATAACATATAGATTACGAAAAAGAATTGGATAAAGTACGTCAAAAAGATCTTTTAGAACTGCTTAGCAACCTGGACATATTTGGAAAAAAAACAGAATAATTACGAACCTATAATGGCAATAAACCACTTGCATTTAGATAAAAAAAAGGTTCAGTAGATATACAAAAATAGCAATGAGTAGAAAACCAGGCTGTGTCTTCTCACTGCACTTATTCAGTCTAAACAGCGAGACAATTCTGAGCGAATCAGATGTCTAACCAGGATTCAGTAATGGCGGCCACATTCTTAGAAACATAATTTATGAAGATGATCCAGTGCTGATAGAAGATATGAAAAGAAAATTATAAAAGCTCTTACAGAAGGTAGTCAAGTAAAGCGAGAAGAAATGAGGACAGCGAGAAGAAATGAGGACAGCCTTCATATAATTTCGGGATTAACAATATTACAGTCATAATAAATAGTATATATGACCGGAAGATAAATAGTATATATGACCGGAAGATCCAAGTTTTATTTTCATAAAACTGCCTAAGAATTCAAATGTAAACGAATGTGATCTCTATCGAGATATCAGCTTCATCTAAACTTATATAATAAATGGAACTTGGTCTGTGTATGTGTATGTGTGTGTGTGTGTGTGTGTGTGTGTCTGTTACCTATAGAATCCGAAACGGCTGAACCGATTTTCTTGAAAATTTACACAGTTGTACTATAAACGTCTGCGAGTGTTCTTAGCTAGGGTTTGTGTCCAGATACCCCCAATAAATATCGAAAATCGATAATCGAAAAAATCGGGTTATAGAAGGAGTGGTCCGATTTTAATCAAATTTGATACACTCATAGACAAAGACGATATTCATATATATATATATATAAAAGGCAAGATGTTTGTGTGTGTTTCTGTTTATCTGCCTGTACGTCGGTATTTTTTTCAGCCTTTTATTTTAGTTCTTGCTTCGGGTTTGGCTCTAAGTAGGTATAATTGTAGTTCTTAGTCTCAGCCATGATACCATTTACTAAGAGGACTTATTTAGCCTTCAAAATTCAGTTTACGACGAAAAGACTTATTTGATATCGAAAGCAGGAAATGAAAATTTGACTTACATCCATTCATTTTTCTTTCGGTCTACCGTTTCGCTTTAACTGGAAAGAGTCTGAGCTCCAGGACCATGGATTAGTTTTAAAGTTTTCATTACACCCTAGCAACGCCGGGCTATACTGCTAGTAATTCATAAAACAGAACTGATTCGAATTCTAATGAATAGAACACGTAGCACAATTAGACAGGATATAAGAACAATCCGTGGTCGTTAGAGACACAGAAACAAGGAATGATATCAGAAAGAGCAATTCAGATACCGAAGGATGTGTACTTGTGTTTTATAGATTATGAAAAAGCATTTGATAAAGTACATTGTGAAGAATTGTTGGAAATGCTAGGTAAGCTTATCATATTTGGGAAAAATATTACAATAATCCAGAACCAATTCTACACAAAAACGAATTCAGTAAATATACCAAAAGAGAAAGTGGTATCAGAAATGAATGCGTCTTCTCATCGGGGTTATTAGTCCTATACAATCAGGCGATATTGAGAGAATTAGAAGTCCTATAAGGATTCATTACTGGCGACCACAATCATAACAGCATAAGATGACATTTTGATAGCAGGTACAGAAAGAAACTTATGGCCTCAACTATCCTCTTCCTGTCTGAAGAGATTGTCTTGAATTCACTGCCAAAAAGAAGTGCTGATATTACGTAGCAATTTAATTAAAATATTTTTGGTCATACACAATGCAAACCATTATTATAGCTGTGGATATGATCCTCACGGAGAGCTTAACAATTTTAGCCTTATGTCATACTTATCTAATACTTAGTCAATATGAACTTCTTGAGATTGGCTGGAATTCATTAAATGTAAAAATGGCAGACTTTCGTGTAGTTAAAAATCAGAAAGACAAACTTGCTTTTTAATAAAAATTGCTTTGATGCAGCGAACCTCTATTTACTGTGTCAATTTAAAACATCTGTTAATTTCCATGGTGTATATTTGACTAGGAATTGGACACTGGTGAGAAGAAAATGTCTGTCTGCGGCAGACTCTTCTGACGCCCCTCTTAACTCCCTTCATTTGGGGGGATTTCACTTCTATCAACTCATTATTTTATCGTCTCCCACGCTCTTTTTGCCCGTGAATTTTTCTCACCAATTTCTTGTTTGTGATTCTCGCGACTTGCCTCTCAAGGACACTTTCACAGCGCAAATCAAAGACACTGGTGTTGTTCATCGAAGACATCCATTTACTAATTAATCATTATCATTTTCCTTCTTTTATTCTGTTTTAAAGCTGTTTGTATTAATTTTTATTTCTCCTCATACTTATTGTAGACTTTGCAGTTAGAGAAAACGTTATCCCATTTCAATGTATGAACATAAAATAAATACAAAATTAAAAATATCTATCATCATATATCGCGTCAATTACGTTTTAATAGTCATTATATCAAGATATTTAAAAAAAAAAATTTGTTGTGTTGCAGTAGATATCAGCTCACAGCGAGAAATCAGCTACCTGAGTTCAAATTCCAGTTGATTTCTTCTTCTATGTGCCCTGTTTTTTCCGGACGTAGGTGATCATGGCTTTCCACATGTCCTTATATCTGGTGGCTCTTAGCACGCTTTCTCCTGTTACACCACGCAACCCTCGTTGCGTAATCCACCTGATCAGGTCTTTCAAATATGTTATCCGCTGCTTTCCCCTATCTCTTTTCCCCTCTATCTGGTCTGTTAGTATGAGGTTCTCCAAGATCTCCTTCCTCATTGTATGTCCTAGAAACTTTAGTTGTCTCTTCCTGATGCTCAGTATTAATTTCATTTTTGTTTCTATCACTTCTAAAACCTCATCATTGCTCACATGCTTTATCCATGATATTCGCAGTATCCTTCTGTAGAACCACATTTCAGTTCTGGAATGTTTCCTTCACAATGACAATTTACCTTCTGATCTCTGTGACGCACTTTTTGTCTTTTGTTATAACTCTTCCCAGGTATTTAGATTTTTGTACCTGCCTGATTTTAGTATCCCCAACCTGTATTTGGCATATTGGGCTGCCTTTTTTACTTACGTAGAAATACGTTTCTTCCTCCTCCAACTATGAACTAAATAGCAGAACAGATCAGGTTTTATAGCCTTGATTGACAAACAGTCTACCGCAGAAGGTGATGGCAATCTACTGCGGCAAATTCTTCTTCCCAGTCAGTCATGTTTCTTTCGAGACATGATCGTCCAAGCATGTAGCACGTATGGCACTTGGCTGATTACTGAACATTAAAAATCGTGAACCGTCAATTAATAGAATCTGGAGTAATGTTTTAAAATGTTTGTAAAAAGAACAGTTTTTCATGCTTTAACACGTGAATGACCATGACATTACAATATAATTCTCATGTTATAATGAACTCTAAACAATTTGTCAACCGTTATTTTGAAGTAAGAAGAAAATTTACAGTCATTTTTAGGAACACAGTTTTGCGGTTATTTTTTATTACCACAACTCACACCCCTAAAGATGATCTTGGAAAGAGATTGAAAGTACCCGGGAACATCGAGAAATGAATAATAAAATCATCTGTCAAATTACAACTTATTTCTTGCATCTTTCAATTATAATACGCGAAAGATTATCTGTGAGTATTTTATTAAAAATAAGCAGACACGATTTATTTAAGCTGTGATATATATATATATATATATATATATATATATATATATATATATATTTAATTTTTCATAATTATTAAAATTTCCGTAATTTTATTAAATTTTATTTAGATTTTCGTAATTTTACTTAAATTTATTTAAACTTACGTAGTTTTTTATTTAAATTTATTTAAATTTTCGTAGTTTTATTAAAATTTATTTAATTTTTGTAGTTTTATTTAAATTTCCATTAAATGTTCGTAGTTTTATTTAAATATATTTAAATTTTCGTAGTTTTATTTAAATTTATTTAAATTTTCATAGTTTTATTTAAAATTTTGAAAATTTTTGTCGTCTTATTTAAATTTATTTAAATTTTCGTAGTTTTATGTAAATTTACTTAAATTTTCGTAGATTTTAAAAATTTATTTAAATTTTTGTAATTTTATTTAAGTTGATTTAAAATTTTGAAGTTTTATTTAAATTTATTTAAATTTCTTTAGATTTATTTAAATTTATTTGAATTTTCGTAGTTATATTAAAATGCATTTAAATTTCCACATTTTTATTAAATTTAATTAAATATTCGTAGTTTTATTTAAATTTATTTAAATTTCTGTTGCTTTATTTAAATTTGTTGAAATACTCTTTAGTTTTATTTAAATTTATTGAAATTTTCTTTACTTTTATTTAAATTTATTTAAATTTTCGTAGTTTTATTCAAATTTCGTATTTTTTTAAACAAACGTCGTATTTTATTTCTGTGGATTTCTGACAAATTTGTTATTTTCTGAAGAAAGATTTAAATGCGGAATAATTTTATTTCTATGAATTGTACAAAAATATTTTTTATATCAAAATATTCTCCAATTATTTTTTCGTTAAACAATATAAGATTTATTAAAATTACCTTTTTTATGTCCCTTGAATGTAGTTTTAGTTCTAAAGCCAGCTTAGTCGGACACAAGGTCAAAAGTTTAAATCATTAAATGAGAATATAAGGTCTACGTGAATATTTCATTAATTATTTTCTGTATTAGAATTAAAGAACTTATTATCATATGGCACATGGATAGTATGATGACAGGATAAAAAGTGCATTAAATTCATGCCGGATATCGAAGAACCGGGTGTCACCAAAGGTAAAAGAACATGCCATCACGTAATTTGCCGGATTGCGAAAGGTTTTTCTAATACACCCTGTTATATAAAAATCCGCGCCACGACGTCTTGAGCAGTCTCTCACAGATAGTAAACTGTAAGGTCCATGTATCGAAACCTGGGTTATGCGGACCGATTGACGCCCACACTGAATGAGAGGAAGTGACGAAATCAGAAGTTGAATAAAACGTAACGCTAAGTGCGTCTGGCCACTCGTATAATAGGGCGGCTAGTCAATCCCCGTGCAAAACAGTGGCAATAAAATGCCTTGCTTGGGGTGATATGATTAAAAACATTGCATTTGGAAAAGAAGACCTTTACGAAAGTCAGATTTGGTATGCAGCAACAACCAGAATCAAGTCTGACTCGCTTGAAAGGTTAGCATACCAACCATTCGCTTCTGAAAGCTTCTGTTATAATATTTACTAGCAGTACAGCCCGGCGTTGCTCGGGTGTAATGAAAGCCTTAAAACTAATACATGGTCCTGGAGCTCAGACTCTTTGGACATTGGCACGAAAGACTAAAAAGCAATAGCTGTTTCCAGTTAAAGCGAAACCGTAGACGGAAAGAAAAATGAATGGTTGTAAGTCAAATTTTGATTTCCTGGTATCGATATCAAATAAGTTTTTCCGTCTTAAACTGAATTTTGAAGGCTAAATAAGTCCTCTTAGTAAATGGTATCATGGCTGAGACCAAGAACTACAACTATACCTGCTTAGAGCCAAACCAGAAGCAAAAACTAAAAGAAAAGGACTGAAAACAATACAGATATACAGACAGATAAACAGACACACACACAAACATCTTGCCTTTTATATATATATATATATATATATATATATATATATATTATCGATTTTCAGAACTATTGTAAGAACTGCAACATTGAAACTTCTGAATCTCGTTTCTTATGTCTTTGTCTATGAGTATATCAAATTTGATTAAAATCGGACCACTTCTTCCACAACCCGATATTTTAGATTATCGATTTTCGATATTCATCGGGGGTACCTTGACACAAAACCTAGCCAAGAACACTCGCAGACGCTTATAGTACAACTGTGTAAATTTTCAAGAAAATCGGTTCATCCGTTTCGGAGTCTATAGGTAACGGATACGCACACGCAGAGACATACACACACACACACACACACACACACACACACACACACAAAGTTTCATTTATAAATAAGTTTAGATCTGCCATTCACTAAACGTTTGTGTGTAGCAAAATATCAGCGATACAGCATGAAGAAATTCTTAATCTTTTCAAAGAAGACTTTTCGAAAACATCCTGCTTTCGCAGACATACATCAAACATAATTTCTGGCTTAATAGAGCAATGGTATAAGTTTTAGACACATATTTTTAGTCCCACAACCAAAATCGGTTTTGGAATCGCTCCATCTTTCAAGTTGTAGATAATCTGGTGAACTCTTTTGGTTAATCGGAAGTGCATACACCTCGCTTGCTTTCGTATTCGGACAACGAGGCACAAGATGACACGAATTGATATCAGGAAAGGAAAATGAAATTTCCTTCCAGACGTTTGGTTTCAAAACATATTCTTCAGATATATCATTAGATAAAATATTGACGCGTTAATAATGTTAAAGAGACTTACGGAAGATTGTAAACACGCTAAACTTGAACGCCATTACCCAGAAATATGACAGTTGAGAAAAATTGAAAATAGTTTCATTCGTTCAGATGTTCTCATATCTGAAATGTAAGCATAGCAATTTCTAAATCATTAATAGAGTTTATTTTTTATACGATATAGTATTATAACTTTGAAGGTTATTTATACTTAGTCAGTTAAGTGCCATACATGATAAACGCTTTGGGCGATCATGTCTCAAAAGAGACATGACTGACTGAGCAGTAGATTATCTCACAGTATGTTGCCATTGCTTTCTGCGGTAGACTGGTTGCCAGCCAAGGCTACAGAACCCAATCTGTCCTATTAATTAACACATAACTGGAAGAAATATACGGATTAATACCTTTCCCAAGGGTATTTGCACGTAAGTAAATTCAAGAAATTCAACTAGAATTCGAACTCGGCTACCTGATTTGTCGTTGCGTGTCGATATCCACTGCACCACAATGTAACTGTATTTGAGGGGTAGTTCTTTTTTTATATGGCATTCGATAAAAATCTGAAATTGTCAATGTGCTTTAAGGAAAATAGAATCTTTTCAAATGTGAAGCTCTCCGTAGTCGAACGATCAAAGCACAGCGGACATGATGTTGGATTCTTCAGTAAAGGGGAACATATGTTCGAATCATGTTGAGGAACACATTTTCTTATGTAGGTGTCTCGACTGATCAGATGTGTAATAGATAGCAGTTGGGACTGAAAAGTCCGGGTCTGAGACATTCACTTAGGTTCAAATACACTTGGGAAAGTGATGAGTTCATTATTACTACCATCAGCTATGAGTATATATTTGTTGGTTATAAATGCGAAAAACGGCTTGAAAGTAAATCAAGCCTGAGGCCTCAACATATTTAAATTCGTTTATTACGCTTAAAATTAGCGTAATAACTCGTTTACAAATGGGATATATATATATATATATATATATATATAAAAGTGAGCCAAGTTCGTATTTTAGTGAGATTAAGTTCGTATTTTTGCTCTACTTTCGTACTTTCGTGCTTTCGTGTTGAGGTCTTTCTTGTTAAGGTTTTCGTCTTGGGTTTTTTTCTTTCAAACACGGCTTATGCTTTGTTTGTTTTTTTTTATTCCCCTTTCCCCATTTGGTAGTACCTTTTGGGTTCGACGAATTACTTTACCGATTTATTAGCAGTAGGTTTTTCTGATTTCGGTCGTGATTAGTGCTACTGTTTTGTTGGTACATTTTGCAATATATATATATTGTCGTGTTTAAATTATGCAAACATGGAAATAACACTAACATCTCATTTACCAGGGTTACGCAAAAAATAACTTAAAATACTAACAATTAAACCTCTAGGGCCATTCGTATCATATTTGATACCGTATTTCCCTATAAGGAAACATTTGGTATTTCCCTATAAGGAAACATTTGGTATTCATTGACTGAGCAGTCAGTACTGCTTTCATTTGAAATTTATAAAATATTTCTCTTAAAAAATTTTTCAGGAAAATATTTCTTTCAAGGCTTGTTTTCATACTGTATCAAATATGATACGAATGGCCCTAGAGGGTTAAATTTACCCAATAAAACCTTCTTTGGCTTAAACCACAGCCACCCGACGACTTCAGAATCTCATGCACCTCTTCTGGTTTTGTTGGTCTGCTGCTTAACTGCACTCAACACATAATAATCAAGGAGGGGGAAGTTTGGTGTATTAGATGAATTTAGGGGTGAGGTGGCCGCAGAAATTGATTAATAGCCATGCCTAGATTCTTCAGCTTGTGTGTGATGGTGCAAAGTCCTGTGGCCAGTTATTGGGCATTCCAGTTACCACCATTTTAATCCAGTGCAGCCCTCGCTCGCTCGTTATGGATCCGATTGGCTTGAAGAGATCGTATTCAAGCATAGCTTGAATATCAACAACAAATTCGTTAGATTCTTTCTCATTCAAATGATCAAAGTGTGTTTTCTAAGCTATTCTACCTTTGTAATCACCATTAGACTCATCTAACTCTTTTCAGATACTCTGCACTGTCCACAGATTGACACCCAAAATCTCTGAAATTTTGTATTCAAGATTCCAACGCAAATACTAAACCTTTCATAATTCCGTTTCCAAATTGATGTGTGAATCTAATGAGTAAATTGAGTGAGTGCTCTTTTTCATACAAACGGTGCCAGAAGCTCCAATACAAACATTTCAGTGTTTGGATATCAATGTGAGGACAAAGAGTTGGAAGAATTTGATGGTGATTAAGAAGGCACAGTAACTCGGAAAATTCACTCTGATCATTCTGATAAGAAAACAACTTATGCATATGTTGGTTAGGAAATCAGATTCAACAGGGACACCTCCATCAAGTGCAAGAGATCAACAAAAATCCCTTGTAACTCCAAAGATGAACTGATAACACAGATTATGGCAGCATTCACTAGCTTGAACAAGGAGACTATCCAGACGAGATGCAAAAGATTCTGAAGTCGTCTGTAGGACGTGGTTAAAGCTGATAACGCTTTTTATTGAATAAATTTAGTCTTTAGTATTAAAATAAGTGGGTTTGTGTAATTTTGACAAGTATATCTGTTGAAGTGAGATGACAGCGTTATTTTTGTTTTTGCGTAATTTATACGATAATTTATTCATCGTAACCTGTAATCGATGTATAGAACAGTTTAGACAATTCATCCATCGTTCTTTTAAATTCATTTAAATTAGTGGATAGCGAAAATTGAAGTATTTATTTTTATGCAAATAAATATAAGTACAAGGGTCATTCAATAAATAAGGTGAATTTTTTGGTATAAGGACATCTACGAGGGTCATTCAATAAATAAGGTGAATTTTTCGGTATAAAGATTTCTACGAGGATCATTCAAAAAATAAGGTGAATTTTTCCGTATAGGGACTTCTACGAGGGTCATTCAATAAATAAGGTGAATTTTTCGGTATAAAGATTTCTACAAGGGTCATTCAATAAATAAGGTGAATTTTTCCGTATAGGGGCTTCTACGAGGGTCATTCAATAAATAAGGAGAATTTTTCGGTATAGGGACTTCTACGAGGGTCATTTAATAAGTAAGGTGAATTTTTCGGTATAAAGATTTCTACGAGGATCATTCAATAAATAAGGTGAATTTTTCCGTATAGGGGCTTCTACGAGGGTCATTCAATAAATAAGGTGAATTTTTCGGTATAGGGACTTCTACGAGGGTCATTCAATAAATAAGGAGAATTTTCGGTATAGGGACTTCTACGAGGGTCATTCAATAAATAAGGTGAATTTTTCGGTATAAGGACTTCTACGAGGGTCATTCAATAAATAAGGTGAGTTTTTCGGTATAAAGATTTCTACGACGGTCATTCAATAAATAAGGTGAATCTTTCGGTATTAAGTACATTTACGAGAGTTATTCAATAAATGAGGTGAATTTTTCGGTATAAGAACTAACACAAACAGAAGCTAACTTTTTTTTATTTTTCAACGTATTCTTCCAGCAGTGTCACACACTTTTCCCATCTCTGCACAAACTTTGTGCTTTCAAGGGACCAAATAGTTGGAAGTCTGAAGATGAAAGTTCTGTGCTGTAAGAGGGATGAGGGAGCAGTTCCCAACCCAGCTCGTTGATGGTCTGCACCGTTTGGGCTGCCGTGTGAGGCCTTGAGTTTTCTTGATGCAAGAGGACTTCATGTGACTGATGACCCCTGAGTTTGTTCAAAGTCCTTGCAATGTCATCCACTGTCACCCTTCTGTTAGACTGAATGAGGTCATTGACTGATTCGATCACCTCAGTTACCTCACTTCTGTAGGCCTCCCAGGCCTGTCTTTACTCTCAACACTGCCCAGTCCTTCTTTAAACAATTTAGCCCACGTGTAGACATTTTTTGGCTGAAACATGTGGCACCATACACAGTTGATTGACATTCTCCTACGAATTTCAACTGGTTTGCACTATTCAGCAACCGAAAACTTAAGAACTGACCTCTGTTCAATCCTGGAGGATGCTTCTTGGTCGGCCATCTTTATTAATCTCCAAAACTCTCAAATGTTTTTTTAATCTGCAAAAGAAAATAAAATCACTGTGAAAAAATGTAAAGGAAAAATAAATTAACAAGAGTAAGCTTCTATCTGTATTAGAAGTCCGTATACCGAAAAATTCACCTTATTTATTGAATGACCCTCGTAGATGTCTTTATACCGAAAAAATCACCTTATTTGTTTTCCGACAACATGACACGGGTTTGACTCTTACATTGGTCGATTTGTCAAGAAGATGACTTCTAGATACTAGCTGGATGGGTAGGAGATGTAAATGTTCTGCTTCTATGGAAAGTGAATGAAAACTATACATAGGGTTGAACGAAGAATTTTGGAGTTTAATTGTGGAGACGAAATTGTTTGGAAGCCGTCGATGGCTGGAATAGCAAAGGATTGTGCATTCTGACGTTGTTGAAACTGCTGATAAATTCATGATGGGATATCTGCCAGAAATTGTAATTAAAATCAGCTCATCTGTCGATGTGAAACAGACAACATTGTGCGTGAGAAAGCATCTACAACAGAGATTTGCTAGCCATCATAATAGATGAACGCGTTCGGAAAACAGATAACTAGCCCTTAGATATATGTATCAACATATCAAAGCGTGAAATGTGCACTTGATATAGTGAGTTGGCTAGCAAGCTGAACATACGGACCATGTCAGTCAGTTAAGTGCCATACGTGGTAAACGCTTGGGCGATCATGTCTCGAAAGAGACATGACTGACTAGGCAGAAGATTATCCCGCAGTAGGTTACCATTGCTTTCTGCGGTAGATTGCTTGTCAGCCAAGGTTATAGAGCCCAATCTGTCCTGTTATTTAACCCATAACTGGAAGAAAGAGACGGATTAATACTTTTCCCAAGGGTATTTGCGCGTAAGTGAATGCAATGAATTCAACTGGAATTTGAACTCGGCTCCCCGATTTATCTTTCCGAGCCAATATTCACTGTACCACAGCGTACATCCATACGGACCATACATAACTGAATTTAATTCTTATTGGTGTGTCTCTTTTGTTGCCTTGAAATGTTATCTGTGTCCTATCCCTTCAGGAAAACCTAATTCATCACAACGATTTCAATCATATCTTGCAGACTAATTCTTTTAAATAATGATTTACTTGCTAAATGATAAATTAATGAAAATCAGACTCTTAAACATTTTTCATATCACAATTTGAAATTCAAGTTTTATTCCCCCCACCCCACCCAAGTGTAATTGTCGTCGTTTTACAAGACATTACTGTATACGGGTTTATTATTAGAAACTTGATAAATATGGTGTTGAGCTAAATATACTTTTGTCCAATAAATATCTATTGACCTTTATTGGATGTTTTATAATAATTTCAAGCAAGGCAGAAATGCCACTGAGGATTACAGTGAGAGAATAAAAAATGGACAGAAGATGGCGAAGAAAAGATAAGATATGGATGGGAATCAAGTAGATAATCATTGGCAACTGTCATTGCATTTAAACTTTTGGAGATCGTGGCTATCAGGAAAGCAAGCAAATGGAAGTGAGTGCCACAAACGGAAAGTGCTAGAAAAGAAGCTCTTATAGCAGAAGAGGTGTATACATTTAACTATTTCGATGCTGATCTAGTAGAACGAATAAATACACAACCGGCCATAATTATTAGGCCTCCCCAGTGTTTAAAAATTGATATATTTCATACCATTTTTCAGTATTTATTGCCAAGTGAATAATTGTAAATGAAAATAGAATGGTTCTTTTGTTAATACAGCACAATAACATGTACATCAAATGAATTTATAAATATTTAATAATTACCTATAATGCAGTTTCATCAATGAAAGAATGAAATAAAATTTGGAATATTCGGACGAGTTAATCTTTGCCTTGTAAAATTTTCCAAAGAAATAACAAAAAAGAACCATTCTATTTTCATTTGGCAATAAATACTAAAAATAGTATGAAATACATCATTCCTTTTAAAAACACTGGGGTGGCCTAAAAATTATGGCCAGTAGTGTAAATGTCACGATAAATTAGTTAGATAAAACTTTTTCCAGTTCAGAGGGTTAAACTGACGAAACCTGAAACAGAGACAAGAAACACACACATAAAAGTAACCGCTATAGGAGAAAAATTAAGGGGTAGTTGAATAATTCATTTGCATTTTTATTTAAATTAATACGCAGCATAAAAAGAACTTTAAAAAATGTCAAACTTAATTTTATGAAGCAAATGAAAACGTGTCCGCTGTGATAGCAATATTTATTTAGAGTTCAGTCTTCCTAGCCAGTGGAAGAATTTGTAGAAAAGGTGAACACTATTGATTCCATGAAGACGATAAAAACGTGTCTGTTGTATAATTAAAAAATAATTCTGTGTTGAAGTGAATTAGTTGGAGTTGATTTGCTAAGCGCCGCTTAGATGTGACAAAAGGCTGAAGGTACGGGTACCCAGTGAGGGTGAAACTAACTAATCAATTTCAATATGCTTGCTAACTCTTACACCACGTTGAGATGCCGCTACAGAAGCTGAGTAAAGTATTAAGAAACAGGACAATTTCGCTAGAAACAAAGAAGAGAGTACTGGATTGCTATGTGATATCAGTTCTTCAATATGGCAGTGAATGTTGGACAATATCTTCGGAGATGAAAGAAAAACTTGAAGCAGCTGAAATGTGGTTCTACAGAAGGATGCTGCGAATATCATGGTCGAGCATAGAAGCAATGATGAGGTTTTGGAAATGATTGAAACGAAAAGGAAATTAATACTGAGCATCAGGAAAAGACAGCTGAAGTTTCTGGGACATGTAATGAGAAAGGAGGGCTTAGAGAACCTGATACTAACAGGTCAGATAGAAGAAAAAAGAGAGGGGAAAGCAGCGGATAACATATTTGAAGGATCTGATCAGGTGGATGACGGAACGAGGGTTGAATGGTGAAACAGGAGAAAGTGTGCTAAGAGCCACCAGGGATAGGGAGATATGGAAAGCCATGATCGCCTACGTCCGGAAAAAAAGGGCACATAGAAGGAGAAGAAATCAACTGGAATTTGAACTCAGGTCGCTGATTTCTCGCTGTGAGCTGATATCTACTGCACAACAACAAACATAGAAGAAGAAGAAGAAGAAGAAGAAGAAGAAGAAGAAGAAGAAGAAGTATGCTGTAATTATAAGAATGTTCATGGATAAATATTAAAAAAATTTAATGCCGTTTTGGTCTGTATAAGACGAGAAAGAGAGAAGAAGAAAAAGAATAGGAGTATATTATTGACCAACGGAGAATCTGTAATGTGATCGATTCCGAAATGGCAGATCAGATGCAGTCGTTCTCTCACCGACCTAATGTGGCTTTCCTGTGCCTCTTCTACAAATACTTTCACGGCTTCTGTTTCAATGAACTTAGCTCACTGGTCCGCTTTATGTATAAATTTACTCGAGCTACTAGATTATCAACTATGTCCCACCCTATCTAAACACAATTTCTCCTCCAGAAGCTTCTTTTCTCGCACTTCCCGTGTGTGGAATTCCCTTCCGTTTACCCAAGCAAGGCGGTACAGCCACTGATGCGCAGGGGTCTACATAAGAGTAAAAGTTGACGCAGGAGAAGAGTAAAGAGAAAGACTAACCAGTTACAGGGGGTGTCAGAGAAAGGGCAAGAAGGATGGGATGACAGTCGCCAAGGTAGAGAGAAAGGAAAAGATATACAGGGTGATGCGCAGGGGGCTACATAAGAGAAAAAGATTAGATAGGAGGAAAGTAAAGAGAAAGACTAACCAGTTACAGGGGGTGTCAGAGAAAGGGCAAGAAGGATGGGATGACAGTCGCCAAGGTAGAGAGAAAGGAAAAGATATACAGGGTGATGCGCAGGGGGCTACATAAGAGAAAAAGATTAGATAGGAGGAAAGTAAAGAGAAAGACTAACCAGTTACAGGGGGTGTCAGAGAAAGGGCAAGAAGGATGGGATGACAGTCGCCAAGGTAGAGAGAGAAAGGAAAAGATATAGAGGGTGATGCGCAGGGGGCTACATAAGAGAAAAAGATTAGATAGGAGGAAAATAAAGAGAAAGACTAACCAGTTACAGGGGGTGTCAGAGAAAGGGCAAGAAGGATGGGATGACAGTCGCCAAGGTAGAGAGAAAGGAAAAGATATACAGGGTGATGCGCAGGGGGCTACGTAAGAGAAAAAGATTAGATAGGAGTAAAGTAAAGAGAAAGACTAACCAGTTACAGGAGGTGTCAGAGAAAGGGCAAGAAGGATGGGGTGACAGTCGCCAAGGTAGAGAGAAAGGAAAAGATATACAGGGTGATGCGCAGGGGGCTACATAAGAGAAAAAGATTAGATAGGAGGAAAATAAAGAGAAAGACTAACCAGTTACAGGGGGTGTCAAAGAAAGGGCAAGAAGGATGGGATGACAGTCGCCAAGGTAGAGAGAAAGGAAAAGATATCCAGGGTTATGCGCAGGGGGCTACATAAGAGAAAAAGATTAGATAGGAGGAAAATAAAGAGAAAGACTAACCAGTTACAGGGGGTGTCAAAGAAAGGGCAAGAAGGATGGGATGACAGTCGCCAAGGTAGAGAGAAAGGAAAAGATATACAGGGTGATGCGCAGGGGGCTACATAATAGAAAAAGTTTAGATAGGAGGAAAGTAAAGAGAAAGACTAACCAGTTACAGGGGGTGTCAGAGAAAGGGCAAGAAGGATGGGATGACAGTCGCCAAGGTAGAGAGAAAGGAAAAGATATACAGGGTGATGCGCAGGGGGCTACATAAGAGAAAAAGATTAGATAGGAGGAAAGTAAAGAGAAAGACTAACCAGTTCCAGGGGGTGTCAGAGAAAGGGCAAGAAGGATGGGATGACAGTCGCCAAGGTAGAGAGAAAGGAAAAGATATACAGGGTGATGCGCAGGGGGCTACATAAGAGAAAAAAGATTAGATAGGAGGAAAGTAAAGAGAAAGACTAACCAGTTACAGGGGGTGTCAGAGAAAGGGCAAGAAGGATGGGATGACAGTCGCCAAGGTAGAGAGAAAGGAAAAGATATACAGGGTGATGCGCAGGGGGCTACATAAGAGAAAAAGATTAGATAGGAGGAAAGTAAAGAGAAAGACTAACCAGTTACAGGGGGTGTCAGAGAAAGGGCAAGAAGGATGGGATGACAGTCGCCAAGGTAGAGAGAAAGGAAAAGATATACAGGGTGATGCGCAGGGGGCTACATAAGAGAAAAAGATTAGATAGGAGGAAAGTAAAGAGAAAGACTAAACAGTTACAGTGGGTGTCAGAGAAAGGGCAAGAAGGATGGGATGACAGTCGCCAAGGTAGAGAGAAAGGAAAAGATATACTGGGTGATGCGCAGGGGGCTACATAAGAGAAAAAGATTAGATAGGAGGAAAGTAAAGAGAAAGACTAACCAGTTCCAGTGGGTGCCAGAGAAAGGGTAAGAAGGATGGGATGACAGTCGCCAAGGTAGAGAGAAAGGAAAAGATATACAGGGTGATGCGCAGGGGGCTACATAAGAGAAAAAGATTAGATAGGAGGAAAGTAAAGAGAAAGACTAACCAGTTCCAGTGGGTGCCAGAGAAAGGGTAAGAAGGATGGGATGACAGTCACCAAGGTAGAGAGTAGGAAAAGATATACAGGGTGGGATGGCAGGGGAAGCATAAGAGAAAAAGATTAGATAGGAGGAAAATAAAGAGAAAGACTAACCAGTTCCAGGGGTGTCAGAGAAAGGGCAAGAAGGATGGGATGACAGTCGCCAAGGTAGAGAGAAAGGAAAAGATATACAGGGTGATGCTAGGGGCTACATAAGAGAAAAAGAGATTAGATAGGAGGAAAGTAAAGAGAAAGACTAACCAGTTACAGGGGGTGTCAGAGAAAGGGCAAGAAGGATGGGATGACAGTCGCCAAGGTAGAGAGAAAGGAAAAGATATACAGGGTGATGCAGTAACTATATAAGAGAAAAAAGATTAGATAGGAGGAAAGTAAAGAGAAAGACTAACCAGTTACAGGGGGTGTCAGAGAAAGGGCAAGAAGGAAGGGATACAGTCGCCAAGGTAGAGAGAAAGGAAAAGATATACAGGGTGATGCGCAGGGGGCTACATAGCGAAAAAAGATTAGATAGGAGGAAAGTAAAGAGAAAGACTAACCAGTTACAGGGGGTGTCAGAGAAAGGGCAAGAAGGAAGGGATGACAGTCGCCAAGGTAGAGAGAAAGGAAAAGATATACAGGGTGATGCGCAGGGGGCTACATAAGAGAAAAGATTAGATAGGAGGAAAGTAAAGAGAAAGACTAACCAGTTACAGGGGGTGTCAGAGAAAGGGCAAGAAGGATGGGATGACAGTCGCCAAGGTAGAGAGAAAGGAAAAGATATACAGGGTGATGCGCAGGGGGCTGCTATAATAGAAAAAGTTTAGATAGGAGGAAAGTAAAGAGAAAGACTAACCAGTTACAGGGGGTGTCAGAGAAAGGGCAAGAAGGATGGAGTGACAGTCGCCAAGGTAGAGAAAGGAAAAGATATACAGGGTGATGCGCAGGGGGCTACATAAGAGAAAAAGATTAGATAGGAGGAAAGTAAAGAGAAAGACTAACCAGTTCCAGGGGGTGTCAGAGAAAGGGCAAGAAGGATGGGATGACAGTCGCCAAGGTAGAGAGAAAGGAAAAGATATACAGGGTGATGCGCAGGGGGCTACATAAGAGAAAAAGATTAGATAGGAGGAAAGTAAAGAGAAAGACTAACCAGTTACAGGGGGTGTCAGAGAAAGGGCAAGAAGGATGGGATGACAGTCGCCAAGGTAGAGAGAAAGGAAAAGATATACAGGGTGATGCGGGGTTAAGATAAGAGAAAAAGATTAGATAGGAGGAAAGTAAAGAGAAAGACTAACCAGTTCCAGGGGGTGTCAGAGAAAGGGCAAGAAGGATGGGATGACAGTCGCCAAGGTAGAGAAAGGAAAAGATATACAGGGTGATGAAGGTATAAGAGAAAAAGATTAGATAGGAGGAAAGTAAAGAGAAAGACTAACCAGTTACAGGGGGTGTCAGAGAAAGGGCAAGAAGGATGGATGACAGTCGCCAAGGTAGAGAGAAAGGAAAGATATACAGGGTGATGCGCAGGGGCTACATAATAGAAAAAGTTTAGATAGGAGGAAAGTAAAGAGAAAGACTAACCAGTTACAGGGGGTGTCAGAGAAAGGGCAAGAAGGATGGGATGACAGTCGCCAAGGTAGAGAGAAAGGAAAAGATATACAGGGTGATGCGCAGGGGGCTGCATAAGAGAAAAAGATTAGATAGGAGGAAAGTAAAGAGAAAGAGACTAACCAGTTACAGGGGGTGTCAGAGAAAGGGCAAGAAGGATGGGATGACAATGCCAAGGTAGAGAGAAAGGAAAAGATATACAGGGTGATGCGCAGGGGGTTGCTATTAAGAGAAAAAGATTAGATAGGAGGAAAGTAAAGAGAAAGACTAACCAGTTCCAGGGGGTGTCAGAGAAAGGGCAAGAAGGATGGGATGACAGTCGCCACATAACAGAGAGAAAGGAAAAGATATACAGGGTGATGCGCAGGGGGCTACATAAGAGAAAAAGATTAGATAGGAGGAAAGTAAAGAGAAAGACTAACCAGTTACAGGGGGTGTCAGAGAAAGGGCAAGAAGGATGGGATGACAGTCGCCAAGGTAGAGAGAAAGGAAAAGATATACAGGGTGATTCGCAGGGGGCTACATAAGAGAAAAAGATTAGATAGGAGGAAAGTAAAGAGAAAGACTAACCAGTTACAGGGGGTGTCAGAGAAAGGGCAAGAAGGATGGGATGACAGTCGCCAAGGTAGAGAGAAAGGAAAAGATATACAGGGTGATGCGCAGGGGGCTACATAAGAGAAAAAGATTAGATAGGAGGAAAGTAAAGAGAAAGACTAACCAGTTACAGGGGGTGTCAGAGAAAGGGCAAGAAGGAAGGGATGACAGTCGCCAAGGTAGAGAGAAAGGAAAAGATATACAGGGTGATGCGCAGGGGGCTACATAAGAGAAAAAGATTAGATAGGAGGAAAGTAAAGAGAAAGACTAACCAGTTACAGGGGGTGTCAGAGAAAGGGCAAGAAGGATGGGATGACAGTCGCCAAGGTAGAGAGAAAGGAAAAGATATACAGGGTGATGCGCAGGGGGTTACATAAGAGAAAAAGATTAGATAGGAGGAAAGTAAAGAGAAAGACTAACCAGTTCCAGGGGGTGTCAGAGAAAGGGCAAGAAGGATGGGATGACAGTCGCCAAGGTAGAGAGAAAGGAAAAGATATACAGGGTGATGCGCAGGGGGCTACATAAGAGAAAAAGATTAGATAGGAGGAAAGTAAAGAGAAAGACTAACCAGTTACAGGGGGTGTCAGAGAAAGGGCAAGAAGGATGGGATGACAGTCGCCAAGGTAGAGAGAAAGGAAAAGATATACAGGGTGATGCGCAGGGGGCTACATAAGAGAAAAAGATTAGATAGGAGGAAAGTAAAGAGAAAGACTAACCAGTTACAGGGGGTGTCAGAGAAAGGGCAAGAAGGATGGGATGACAGTCGCCAAGGTAGAGAGAAAGGAAAAGATATACAGGGTGATGCGCAGGGGGCTACATAAGAGAAAAAGATTAGATAGGAGGAAAGTAAAGAGAAAGACTAACCAGTTACAGGGGGTGTCAGAGAAAGGGCAAGAAGGATGGGATGACAGTCGCCAAGGTAGAGAGAAAGGAAAAGATATACAGGGTGATGCGCAGGGGGCTACATAAGAGAAAAAGATTAGATAGGAGGAAAGTAAAGAGAAAGACTAACCAGTTACAGGGGGTGTCAGAGAAAGGGCACGAAGGATCGGATGACAGTCGCCAAGGTAGAGAGAAAGGAAAAGATATACAGGGTGGTGCGCAGGGGGCTACATAAGAGAAAAAGTTTAGATAGGAGGAAAGTAAAGAGAAAGACTAACCAGTTACAGGGGGTGTCAGAGAAAGGGTAAGAAGGATGGGATGACAGTCACCAAGGTAGAGAGAAAGGAAAAGATATACAGGGTGATGCGCAGGGGGCTACATAAGAGAAAAAGATTAGATAGGAGGAAAGTAAAGAGAAAGACTAACCAGTTACAGGGGGTGTCAGAGAAAGGGCAAGAAGGATGGGATGACAGTCGCCAAGGTAGAGAGAAAGGAAAAGATATACAGGGTGATGCGCAGGGGGCTACATAAGAGAAAAAGATTAGATAGGAGGAAAGTAAAGAGAAAGACTAACCAGTTACAGGGGGTGTCAGAGAAAGGGCAAGAAAGATGGGATGACAGTCGCCAAGGTAGAGAGAAAGGAAAAGATATACAGGGTGATGCGCAGGGGGCTACATAAGAGAAAAATTAGATTAGGAGGAAAGTAAAGGAGGAAACTAACCAGTTAAACAGGGGGAGAAAGAAACAAGAAAGGGATAACCAGTTCGAATAGAGAGAAAGGAAAATATACAGGGGGTGATGCAGGGGGTAGAAAGGGCGAATTGAATGGAGGAAAGTAAAGGGAGAAATAACCAGTTACAGGGGGTGTCAGAGAAAGGGCAAGGAAGGATGGGATGACAGTGCCAAGGTAGAAAGAGAAATATACAGGGTGATGCGCAGGGGGCTACATAATAGAAAAAGTTTAGATAGGAGGAAAGTAAAGAGAAAGACTAACCAGTTACAGGGGGTGACAGAGAAAGGGCAAGAAGGATGGGATGACAGTCGCCAAGGTAGAGAGAAAGGAAAAGATATACAGGGTGATGCGCAGGGGGCTACATAAGAGAAAAAGATTAGATAGGAGGAAAGTAAAGAGAAAGACTAACCAGTTCCAGGGGGTGTCAGAGAAAGGGCAAGAAGGATGGGATGACAGTCGCCAAGGTAGAGAGAAAGGAAAAGATATACAGGGTGATGCGCAGGGGGCTACATAAGAGAAAAAGATTAGATAGGAGGAAAGTAAAGAGAAAGACTAACCAGTTACAGGGGGTGTCAGAGAAAGGGCAAGAAGGATGGGATGACAGTCGCCAAGGTAGAGAGAAAGGAAAAGATATACAGGGTGATGCGCAGGGGGCTACATAAGAGAAAAAGATTAGATAGGAGGAAAGTAAAGAGAAAGACTAACCAGTTACAGGGGGTGTCAGAGAAAGGGCAAGAAGGATGGGATGACAGTCGCCAAGGTAGAGAGAAAGGAAAAGATATACAGGGTGATGCGCAGGGGGCTACATAATAGAAAAAGTTTAGATAGGAGGAAAGTAAAGAGAAAGACTAACCAGTTACAGGGGGTGTCAGAGAAAGGGCAAGAAGGATGGGATGACAGTCGCCAAGGTAGAGAGAAAGGAAAAGATATACAGAGTGATGCGCAGGGGGCTACATAAGAGAAAAAGATTAGATAGGAGGAAAGTAAAGAGAAAGACTAACCAGTTACAGGGGGTGTCAGAGAAAGGGCAAGAAGGATGGGATGACAGTCGCCAAGGTAGAGAGAAAGGAAAAGATATACAGGGTGATGCGCAGGGGGCTACATAAGAGAAAAAGATTAGATAGGAGGAAAGTAAAGAGAAAGACTAACCAGTTACAGGGGGTGTCAGAGAAAGGGCAAGAAGGATGGGATGACAGTCGCCAAGGTAGAGAGAAAGGAAAAGATATACAGGGTGATGCGCAGGGGGTTACATAAGAGAAAAAGATTAGATAGGAGGAAAGTAAAGAGAAAGACTAACCAGTTACAGGGGGTGTCAGAGAAAGGGCACGAAGGATCGGATGACAGTCGCCAAGGTAGAGAGAAAGGAAAAGATATACAGGGTGATGCGCAGGGGGCTACATAAGAGAAAAAGATTAGATAGGAGGAAAGTAAAGAGAAAGACTAACCAGTTACAGGGGGTGTCAGAGAAAGGGCAAGAAGGATGGGATGACAGTCGCCAAGGTAGAGAGAAAGGAAAAGATATACAGGGTGATGCGCAGGGGGTTACATAAGAGAAAAAGATTAGATAGGAGGAAAGTAAAGAGAAAGACTAACCAGTTCCAGGGGGTGTCAGAGAAAGGGCAAGAAGGATGGGATGACAGTCGCCAAGGTAGAGAGAAAGGAAAAGATGTACAGGGTGATGCGCAGGGGGCTACATAAGAGAAAAAGATTAGATAGGAGTAAAGTAAAGAGAAAGACTAACCAGTTACAGGGGGTGTCAGAGAAAGGGCAAGAAGGATGGGATGACAGTCGCCAAGGTAGAGAGAAAGGAAAAGATATACAGGGTGATTCGCAGGGGGCTACATAAGAGAAAAAGATTAGATAGGAGGAAAGTAAAGAGAAAGACTAACCAGTTACAGGGGGTGTCAGAGAAAGGGCAAGAAGGATGGGATGACAGTCGCCAAGGTAGAGAGAAAGGAAAAGATATACAGGGTGATGCGCAGGGGGCTACATAAGAGAAAAAGATTAGATAGGAGGAAAGTAAAGAGAAAGACTAACCAGTTACAGGGGGTGTCAGAGAAAGGGCAAGAAGGATGGGATGACAGTCGCCAAGGTAGAGAGAAAGGAAAAGATATACAGGGTGATGCGCAGGGGGTTACATAAGAGAAAAAGATTAGATAGGAGGAAAGTAAAGAGAAAGACTAACCAGTTACAGGGGGTGTCAGAGAAAGGGCAAGAAGGAAGGGATGACAGTCGCCAAGGTAGAGAGAAAGGAAAAGATATACAGGGTGATGCGCAGGGGGCTACATAAGAAAAAAAGATTAGATAGGAGGAAAGTAAAGAGAAAGACTAACCAGTTACAGGGGGTGTCAGAGAAAGGGCAAGAAGGAAGGGATGACAGTCGCCAAAGGTAGAGAGAAAGGAAAAGATATACAGGGTGATGCGCAGGGGGCTACATAAGAGAAAAAGATTAGATAGGAGGAAAGTAAAGAGAAAGACTAACCAGTTACAGGGGGTGTCAGAGAAAGGGCAAGAAGGATGGGATGACAGTCGCCAAGGTAGAGAGAAAGGAAAAGATATACAGGGTGGTGCGCAGGGGGCTACATAAGAGAAAAAGATTAGATAGGAGGAAAGTAAAGAGAAAGACTAACCAGTTACAGGGGGTGTCAGAGAAAGGGCAAGAAGGATGGGATGACAGTCGCCAAGGTAGAGAGAAAGGAAAAGATATACAGGGTGATGCGCAGGGGGCTACATAAGAGAAAAAGATTAGATAGGAGGAAAGTAAAGAGAAAGACTAACCAGTTACAGGGGGTGTCAGAGAAAGGGCAAGAAGGAAGGGATGACAGTCGCCAAGGTAGAGAGAAAGGAAAAGATATACAGGGTGATGCGCAGGGGGCTACATAAGAGAAAAAGATTAGATAGGAGGAAAGTAAAGAGAAAGACTAACCAGTTACAGGGGGTGTCAGAGAAAGGGCAAGAAGGATGGGATGACAGTCGCCAAGGTAGAGAGAAAGGAAAAGATATACAGGGTGATGCGCAGGGGGCTACATAAGAGAAAAAGATTAGATAGGAGGAAAGTAAAGAGAAAGACTAACCAGTTACAGGGGGTGTCAGAGAAAGGGCAAGAAGGAAGGGATGACAGTCGCCAAGGTAGAGAGAAAGGAAAAGATATACAGGGTGATGCGCAGGGGGTTACATAAGAGAAAAAGATTAGATAGGAGGAAAGTAAAGAGAAAGACTAACCAGTTCCAGGGGGTGTCAGAGAAAGGGCAAGAAGGATGGGATGACAGTCGCCAAGGTAGAGAGAAAGGAAAAGATATACAGGGTGATGCGCAGGGGGCTACATAAGAGAAAAAGATTAGATAGGAGGAAAGTAAAGAGAAAGACTAACCAGTTACAGGGGGTGTCAGAGAAAGGGCAAGAAGGATGGGATGACAGTCGCCAAGGTAGAGAGAAAGGAAAAGATATACAGGGTGATTCGCAGGGGGCTACATAAGAGAAAAAGATTAGATAGGAGGAAAGTAAAGAGAAAGACTAACCAGTTACAGGGGGTGTCAGAGAAAGGGCAAGAAGGATGGGATGACAGTCGCCAAGGTAGAGAGAAAGGAAAAGATATACAGGGTGATGCGCAGGGGGCTACATAAGAGAAAAAGATTAGATAGGAGGAAAGTAAAGAGAAAGACTAACCAGTTACAGGGGGTGTCAGAGAAAGGGCAAGAAGGATGGGATGACAGTCGCCAAGGTAGAGAGAAAGGAAAAGATATACAGGGTGATGCGCAGGGGGCTACATAAGAGAAAAAGATTAGATAGGAGGAAAGTAAAGAGAAAGACTAACCAGTTACAGGGGGTGTCAGAGAAAGGGCACGAAGGATCGGATGACAGTCGCCAAGGTAGAGAGAAAGGAAAAGATATACAGGGTGGTGCGCAGGGGGCTACATAAGAGAAAAAGTTTAGATAGGAAAGGTAAAGTAAAGAAAGAAAGACTAACCAGTTACAGGGGGTGTCAGAGAAAGGGCAAGAAGGATGGGATGACAGTCGCCAAGGTAGAGAGAAAGGAAAAGATATACAGGGTGATGCGCAGGGGGCTACATAAGAGAAAAAGATTAGATAGGAGGAAAGTAAAGAGAAAGACTAACCAGTTACAGGGGGTGTCAGAGAAAGGGCACGAAGGATCGGATGACAGTCGCCAAGGTAGAGAGAAAGGAAAAGATATACAGGGTGGTGCGCAGGGGGCTACATAAGAGAAAAAGTTTAGATAGGAGGAAAGTAAAGAGAAAGACTAACCAGTTACAGGAGGTGTCAGAGAAAGGGCAAGAAGGATGGGATGACAGTCGCCAAGGTAGAGAGAAAGGAAACGATATACTGGGTGATGCGCAGGGGGCTACATAAGAGAAAAAGATTAGATAGGAGGAAAGTAAAGAGAAAGACTAACCAGTTCCTGGGGGTGTCAGAGAAAGGGCAAGAAGGATGGGATGACAGTCGCCAAGGTAGAGAGAAAGGAAAAGATATCCAGGGTGATGCGCAGGGGGCTACATAAGAGAAAAAGATTAGATAGGAGGAAAGTAAAGAGAAAGACTAACCAGTTCCAGGGGGTGTCAGAGAACGGGCAAGAGAAGGATGGTAATACAGGTGAAGAGAGTTACAAAGGTAGAGACAAAGGAAAAGAAAGGACTGAAGTAGAAAGAACTGAAGTCAAGTGGATAAGTGATGGGTATTGACATTGCATTTAAATTCCTGGAGGTTGTATCCGTCACGAAAGTGTTCCACCGGCGGGGAAATGCGAGGAAAGAAGCTGATGGAGTAGAATTGTCAGCTGCATTTGGTTCATCTTACTGTAAAAGGGTGAGACCTTGTTGCCAGTATGGCTGTACGATTAAATTCTTCTGGTGGGGTCACCAGTGACTTAAGTTCGTCGGAGCAGAAGCCAGGAAAATAAGAAGAATTTGTAAAATCAAGCAAACTAATTAATTCTCAACTCTGAATGGGGTATGATTTCGGAATATTTCTCAAGTTAATCAAATCTACCCCAAAAGATTGTATATGCATAAAAACGTTTTATATTATTATTTTCATTAAATAATATTTAGAACTACAAACTTATTGATTCTCCGGCATTTCTTTTTTTTAAATTAGTGCTTTGGTTTATGTTCTTGAGCTTCTGATCTTTTTTCTACTTCCTTGTGCCATACTAGATGAATGTAAATAAGTCTTTATAAAACGGATGTTAAATAGCTGGAGTTGTTAATAGCTTACCGAATTCAATAGCGAAATTGTATGTCCAAGATTCTTCTTTTGTCACGCAGTTTTTCAATAAATATTCAAGGAATGAACAGTTAGACAATTTTGTTTCTCTTTGATTTTTCTCGAAAGAATTTAATGACGCATATTCGATCTTTCCTCCGAAGTGCTCCTCTGATGATCGACATGAAAGCAGTGAATCCTGATAGAATAAAAAAGAAAAAGAAAAGGAAAATTATCGAGCTGGTTCATAGAATTCGCAGAAATGTTTTTGCTTCCTCAGTGAATCCTCTTGCTAAATCTTCACAGATGGTTGACTTAGCAATACTTATTTTTTTGTTAGTTTTACCAAAAGATGCAATCACCTCCCAAATGTAACGGAAACGCAGTGGGAATGGAAAATCCCAGACATACTTTTAAAAACCACTTTTCCACGTTTCATTAAATTCTTTTTACTGGATTTATTTAAATAAAATTCTGACAGAATTTTTTCTGCCCTGACATTCAAAAGGGCTTCTCCAATATTTATATATATACAGACACATAAACCCACACTCAATTCGTATAAAGTTTAAATGAATTATTACGTTTTTACATTTAAAACTAGCAGTATAGCCCGGCGTTGCTCGGGTGTAATGACAGCTTTAAAACTAATCCATGGTCCTGGAGCTCAGAATCTTTGACGTTGGCACGAAAGACTAAAAAGCAATAGTTGTTTCCAGTTAAAGCGAAACCGTAGACTGAAAGAAAAATGAATGGATGTAAGTCAAATTTTGATTTCCTGCTATTAATATCAGATAAGTTTTTTTCGTCGTAAACTGAATTTTGAAGGCTAAATAAGTCCTCTGAGTTAATGGCATCATGGCTGAGACGAAGAACTACAAGTATACCTACTTATAGCCAAACCCGAAACAAAAATTAAAATAAAAGGGCTGGAAAAAATACAGACATACAGACAGATAAACAGAGACACGCACAAACATCTTGCCTTATATATCTATATCTATATCTATATATATAGATATATATATATTATCAATTTTCGGCACTATTTTATGTGTCTGTGTGTGTGTGTCCGTTACCTATCAACTCCGTAACGGCTGAACCGATTTTCTTGAAAATTTACACAGTTATACTATAAACGTCTGCAAGTGTTCTTAGCTAATTTTTGTGTCAAGGTACCCCCGATAAATATCGAAAATCGATAATCGAAAAAATCAGGTTATAGAAGGAGTGGTCCGATTTTGATCAAATTTGATACACTCATAGACAAAGACATAAGAAACGATATTCAGAAGCTTCAAGGTTGCAGCTCTTAAAATAGTGTAGAAAATTGATAATATATATTTATATATATATATATATATATATATATATATATATATATATATATATATATATATATAAAAGGCAATATGTTTGTGTGTATGTCTTTTTATCTGTCTGTATGTCCTTTATACTAATCCACAATTTTTATCCGATTCTCACTAAACTTCACACAAATATTCTTTAGGCTGAGTCTGAGCTCCAGGATCATGGATCAGTTTTAAACCTTTCATTACACCCGAGCAACGCCGGGAGTTAGATATTTATGAAGCTCGGCCTTTTGCCTGAATGTTAATAACTTTGAAGCATCTTCATTGGAAAGAATTCTAGTTTAACAGTCAGTAACAGAAAGTAGTTGAGGAAAATGGAAACAAAAGACTACAAATAAACTACAAGAAAACTAAATGCATGGTCATTTATAAAAAAGTTAACTCAAAATCAAGCAAGTACAGAAATGCAAATACCTGGGAAGCGAGGACGGAAAATGCGACACAGATCCGTAGGCAAATCGGCATGGCCAAAGTTTCATTCCAGAAGCTGAGTAGAGTATTAAGATATAGGAAAATTTCGCTAGAAATAAAGAGGCAACTACTGGATTGCTGTGTGCTCTCTGTTCTTCAGTGAATGTTAGAAAATCTCATCAAAGATGAAGGACAGACTTGAAGCAACAGTGGTTCTACAGAATGTTGCTGAGGATACCACAGACGGAACACGTGAGTAACGACTAGGTTTTGGAGCAGATGAAAACGAAAAGAAAAGTTCATGGGACATGTAATGAGGAAGGAGGGCTTGGAGAATCTGATTCTCACAGGTCAGATAAAAGGAATGAGTAACAGTGAAAAGA